>CM030371.1:8766688-8971688 GCA_003604175.2 Clonorchis sinensis
AATTTACTGACCGAAAGGTCCGTAGTTCGCACCCGATCTCTGAATGTCGACATCTCTTCTCCGGAATTGGGTGACCTGACATTATCGCATCCCTCCTGTTTCCTTGAGTTGGCATGGCAGTTAGGCACCGCAGGAGTGCTACAGCTGAACGAATACCGAGGAATTTGCAGTCATAGTCGTTCTGGGTAGAACAGGTATGTTTGCATGACCCGACCACTGTCGTCCCGTCATTTGGCGTGGGCTTTGCACCCACCAAGTGTAAGCTTATGGTGTCGTACATACAACCACTGAACACGCTACTCCTATTCCAGGGAGAGACACTAGGTTGTGGGACGTTTTACATATCTTGGAAGTTGTGTCGTTTTCAATTTTGGTGTGACAGGTGGATCCAATGCGCGAATCTGCAAGGCTCGGGGCGCATCTGGTAGTTTGAGACACCTATGACATCATATCTCAAGGGTTGTTTGTTTGTTTTGTTTTTACGTCTGTGAGACGGACCACGAAACTGAGACGTCTTCAGGTCTTCAACAGCCGTTGTCCCGGAACCATAGCTCATGTAGTCTGGTGTCGAGAAATCTGCAACGAAGCAGTTGGACAACGAGTGTCCGGTTTTGCAACGGTGACTTCAATCAAGGAATATGTCCAGCACCAGAAGCTGCGGTGGCCAGGCCATGTATTGGACTTGTCGAACTATCGTCTGCTAAAGATAGTGCTATTTTCCGTGCCCAATTCAGATTAGGGGTGGGTCACCGATGGAAAGTATCGTGATTCGAAAACATCCTGTATGACATTTAACCATTGTTATATGTTACTGATGTATTGCTGTCACTGATGATGATGGCGGTGGTCGTGACAATCATTAAGTAGAAAGTGCTCAGTTCCCGAGCTTCTTTCGCCTTGCGTGAGAACCGTGCCCTATCACAACTGCTTGGTTTGGTCTTAATTTTGGCCTTACTGATGCGTTTTGAAGTTCCATTGAAGCTAGCGTGGAGTTCATGACGGGTAATTTACACCAAAAAACAACCTCTTAAAGGGGATTTTCAACCTCTCTTTTACTCCTTACCCACAGCCTCACAGTGCCTGTGAATCTGCATCCAAATGGACGCATTCTTAAACCAAACCCACAAGAAACTCCGTTCCAAAAGTCAAACCCAATGGGTTGTTGTTTGTGGAAATGAGGCATGCGACCTGGATAGCGCGAGTTGTGCCTTATCCTATGCATACTTTAAACAACAGGTAAGACGTGGGGACACCTATTGAGCTAATACTCTCAGCAATTAGGCGACAGTTGGACTGTTGTACCGCTTTGCAATATTCAACGTAAAGATATGCCCCTGAGGACGGAGATAACCTACTGGTTACGGGAATGTGGCTTGAACTGGGAAATGCTGTTCTACACGGATGACATTTTTGATTCCGAAACCTGTCCGTTAGCTCAACAGCTTTGTTGCACTGACGTTAGACTAATCCTAGTGGATCACCACTTCACCATAGGACAACTAAAACGAACAAAGTGGACAGTAACAGAAGTGATAGATCATCACCATTTTGAAGACACTGGAGCTGTGGAACTTCTCCTTCGCCATTGCACACTGAAACGAATCGAGCATGTCGGATCCTGTGCCAGTCTTGTTTGTGCTGAGATACTCAAGTCTGAACAGATGAAAGATATTCCCCTGATCGTATGGAAGTTGCTCTATGGTAAGCTATCACTTCAGGTCCCAACCAATAACTCTTCTCGAGCAGGTGCGATTCTGATGGACACAGTGGGGCTTTCCCGACTCGGACAAGAGGCGGGCCGTTTGACAGACTTGGATCTCCGGATGGCTTGCCGCATTGAAGATTTGGCCGGTAAAGACTGGTTTGCCGGACCATCGTCCAGAGAGACTTTGTTCAATGGGTTGGAAAATGCCAAATTCGATGTAACTGGTAAGTTGAGTTTTTGTTCCCTGTAAGTTGTTCTTCTGCACTTTTTGAAAGTCTATCGTTTCTCAAAACTGCTTGATGACATTTTTATGACCATTACCAGTCAGCAACTGACCGGATTGGATTGAATACGGGGATTTCCCACCCGTATGACTCGACAGTTCTTCTGGGCAACTATAAAGAAGTTTTACCAAACAGCTGAGTGTCCAACGCTCTTGAGAGTCCCCTTTCCCGATTACTGGGGACGAAACTCGACCGAAAATCTTCCTTGTTTACTTCGATTACAGTGATGGGTTGTTTTCATATCTGAGACGACTCGAGAATGCTGTGTACATCGTCCACGCCGCGTATTTCTCAACGTGGGGGAGGGGGCTCAGTGGTTGGAGCGCAAAATTACTGACCGGAAGGTCCGTGATTCGAACCCGACCTCTGAATCTCGACTTCTCTCTAGGTTTGGGCAACCTGGTAATACCCTAGGCATCGTGCTTCCTTCGGGTGGCTGGCAGCTGGGCAGCCAGCTGAACGATTAGTATGGTTATCATTTCTTGTTCCATGCATTTCACTTCGTGTTTTGACTCCAATAAATCCAGCAGATAGGCGTCTTAGTGCAAAATTTACGGAGGAAATCTTAATGCGAATCGGTAGGCGCGGGGAATATCTTTGGAAAACGCTGAATTTATTTCACGTTTTTTTTCAGATTTGGGTCTGTTCTCCACACAGGCACTTCCACCAAACAAAGAAATTTTCTGTCCATATTTATGATCTATCAGTATTTCGCGTCCAGTTCATTCTCTTATATTTTCCGGTGACGTGAGTAATCCAAATAGTTCTGGTGTAAGGTTACTCCATGTAGACCATGGCCACCGGGGTCCAATAATTGCACTTCTAGATTGATTTAATGAGGCTACCGGACGTTTTGCTACGAATTTGACTGGAGCTAAGTGTAAGCGAGCGTAGAACAGCATTTACCTGACCGTTTTCGTCTGCCTCAGCAGCTAAACCGCTTGGCTATATGCAGCTTTGGTGTGGAATGGAACGTGGTTTTCCGGAAAATCTCGAGACAGTTGTTCTCCACAACTTGAGCCTGCTTGTTTGCGCACTCACCTTAAATGACTCCCGAGGAGGATTGTAGCACCTTACCTGTTCACTCTTCAGTTATTTGTGCGGTCGCTTTACTATGGTACCAAGGTATAGGTAGCGAAGTAGCGTGTAATAACTTTCTTTCTCAGCCATTATCGTTGATTGCTGACTTCTTTCCTCTTCGCGCTTTCGAAGGCCTTTCCTTATGGGATCTGCTTCGACGGGACATGAAAATGGCCATTGGATCTTCGAGCGTAGATGACCGAATCGCTTGTTCCACGGTTTCAGGCATGGATTTTCTGGTAAGCTCTTTTTGCGTCATATTTAGGTGTGTAACCTAACTTTCCGAAGTGATGAGAGAACTTGATAACTACTGGGTTGACTTTTTGTGACTTATGCCATCTGGAGTTCAACTGTCATTTGTTGATTCACTAATCGTGCGGTACCATTTGAGGTTAAATGGATAGAGGAAAAGCACAACGCATCAAGAAACCAATCATGTCCTCATCTGTCTAGCTGGCATCCAAATTCTACTGGTATTTCCAGATGATTTACTAACCTTTGAGCCTAATTACTTCCCAACTGGTAATCTCGAGGAGCGAGATGGTCCAGTGGTTCGGTCACGAAGTGATTGACCGGAAAGTCTGTGTTTCGAACCGAACCTCTGCATCTCAACTTCTTTTGTGTAGGCTTGGGCAACCTGGCAGTGTCCCAGCTATCGTGCTTCCCTCGGGTGGCGTGGCAGCTGGGCACCGAAAGGGTGTTGCAACTGAACGATTTATTTATATTTACATTTATTTTTTGGTTATTTGCATTGTGTGTGTAGGGTTCAAATTATCCAGGCCTAGTCTCGTGTTGGAGGGATGGTATCTCGCATCAGACATCTGTTGCTAGTGGCAAGTTAGTGTCGATCTTTCATTCAGGTTCGTTGGGTTTTTCCAGTGATTGTGTTGGAGGAGGCCAGCTGAACTGCTCTTCAAAGCACTTGGCTCATCGGTCATGATGGCGAATTTGTGTTCTATATTTTTGTCAGTTCTGGAGAGTTGGTCGAATGTTTCCTTCAAGAAAAGCCTTCTCTACCTCCTAGGCCTTCCACCTAGCGTTGTTCTGGCTCTTGATTACCCGTCGTTTGAAGGATTCGCGTGCGGCACCGTGGTCGCCGCCATGGTCTGGTAACAGACGAGAGTATAGCATATTCCACTCATCCTTCAACCAGCCTTCGTCACCGGCCTGACGAAGATTTCCAGTCATATGAGGACCGTGTGTGGAATTCTGTATAGACGATTGGGTGAGGTGAACAATGATCAGCTCGGCTTACCGGGAAGTTAGGTTAACCAAGTTTCGATTAAGTGCCTTGAAATACCCGGATGACAAGAGCTCTGATAGCCTGACTGATTGAAGGTCTCAACCACTGCAAAGTTTTGTGGAATAGGCTAGGTTACAGCATTTTCCCTTAGAATGTTCCTTGAGGCCTGTAGGTGATGATTTGGAGCTCATCTGGCACTAGTTTCCCATTCCCGGTAGCATGCAGGGCAATAACACCACAAATGCGCACGAATGCTTCCTGATCCTCCAGGTTCTACCATTGAACTTGAACTAATTCAGGCGTATGTTTTCTTTTTCTACCTCTGCACAGACTTTGATTCGCTCACCGGAGTTTGTGGATGCAGCCAAACGAGTTTGTACCACCCACTCGGCCAGACTCCTTGTTTGCATCACCGTTGGCTGCCCACCGGTAAAGACGGATACGCCGGATAACTCCATACAAGCATTCAACCGTCGTACGGCTAGGAAAGGTTTGGTTATCTTCTCACCCAACCCCCGACAAGCTCCTTGCGATCAGGTAATTTGCATTTTCATGCAATGCGTTGCCCCGTCATTGTATGTTTCATCAACTTGTCGAACAGTTGCTGATGATCACTGGTGAAACAGTTCTCCATGTGTTCTAAACAGCGTTTCGAATAGGTTTGCAGCTGTGCCGGTTGGTCTTGCTCATATGTATAGGATAGCTTAGTAGTTAAGGCGTGATCAGAAGGTCCGTGTCCCTAACCCAACTCTAGCATCTCGGCTACTTCTGTCTAGGCATGGGTAACATGGCAATATCTCAGCTCTGGTGCTTCGTTCGAGCGCACGGCAGCTATGCACCGAAAGAGGATGGACTCTTTGGCACATGTTCTTGTCGTTCAGCTGCAACACCCTTTCGGTGCCTAGCTGTCTTGCCACCCGAAGGAAGCACGAGGGCTGGGCTACTGCCAGGTTGCCCAGGCCTAGACAGTAGAAGTCGAGAGGCAGAGGTTAGGTTCGAACCACGGACCTTCCGGTCAGTAAATTCGCGCTCTAACCGCTGAGCCATGTTCTTGAGTCGGGCAACTTCATTCTTGGTTCTCGTTGCAGGTGCGCTCTCACTCGAATTGGACATTTTTGATTCGAGCGCTCAAACAGCATTCACTTCATTTTTTCTCTGTCTATCTCAGCTGATTAAATACTTGTGTCACAGTGCGAACGGATTGGACCTCCGACCTGAACCACTCCAGTTTGATAAGGGTGAAGAAGTTGTCTTTGTTGGCATCATCCACAACATAAAGGTCACCCGGAAAGCTGTCCTCCCCCTGCTAGTTTCTTTTCTACGGGGTGGGAAGCCCGGGAATCCTTCGGATTCGAAAAAAGAGAACGTAACTCCTTGCGATCCCGCTGTCAATACACATAGTGTGAGTGCATAATGTACCTGCAGTAACCCATGTTTGTGTATTTATGCACCTACCTAGCAATACATCCGTTTCTCTTTTGCTTTGTTTTCGCTTGCTCATGTTGTTTGCACGTATGCACAGATGTCTCACTTGTGGTCTTCAAAGTTTTATCCTACCTCAGTTATTTGGAGTTCTGTGCACACATACCGTACGGGGGTTACCCATGGTGACCACCATCCGTGGTATGTACTGTGACAAAAAAGCCCTTTGTCGGTTTCTTTTTTCGTGCGGTTATTTAGGAGGCGTCTTGAGCGCTTAAATGCCTCTGGATCACAGTTTGCAGGAATTATCTCTGCTGCCTCGGTATGGTCTTTGTTCTAGGAAGCACTAGATTGGTTTATCGGTCTCATTCGGGTCCATCAGTAATGCACATCCTTCACTGTAGGGTGCTCAACCCCGTCGTCTGACGGGCGGGACACTCATGTTTACCGTCAGTTGACCCCAACCCAATCAGCAAACTTGAGTGAAAGCGGTTGAATCTAAAGGACGAATGTCTGATGTAAAACCGGGGACTGGTACTGATCATGGTCCCCAATAAGAATGTGGCGTGAGCCCATTCGATATGGGTCAGACCTAATGATCGCGTGAAGACAGGAACAGCACCATTCACAAGATAATCATGTAAAACCAGTAACCGTGATGAAATATGTGCCGCAGAGTTTGGGGCCAGAACTGCTGAAAGTTGGGGTTATCGATTGGCGCAACCAGGACACACAACAAGTTTCCCAGGGGTCGTTGCAATCCTATCCATCACTGTGCCACCCTGTTTGCGCGTAACCATTCTAATGCATTCAGTATGTACTGGTAGAGTAGTGGTAACGCCTGTCTCACCTATCACGTGACCTGAGTATGGCCTAAGTTTTGCGCTCTGATAAGCTTTTTTAAGAGGGAATTTTGGGTCTGCTGGTTTTCCTTTGGTGCTTGCTAACGAGACTGACAGATGTGGGACTATTTAAACATGAATGTTGCAAATTTAAATGGACTCGCTAGTTCTAGACGTAATGGACATCACATAAGCTATTACCTCCGTTTGGTAACAGAACAATGGACGGTCAATATGCGAATTGTGACTCGGAACGCACCGCAGGGTGAATTGTACCCAATTACCATTGGCGTACCTCCACACGCCGTTTTTACTAGGTTTGTAGTTAGGTGATTGGGTTGCCTTCCACTGTTGTAGTTAGTCGAATCTCAGCCATGCGGAGAGGCAGGAGGGCGCCGTAGACGCTGTGGAATCTCCGCCTGGTTGACTGTATCCCTTCGTTCACTTGTTTGCTTCCCTATTTTGGAACAATGTCTTTGGAACAACTGCTTCACCTGTACAAAGGTCATAGAGGGATCATCTTAGAGGATTTTTACTGTATGTCCATTTCCGTGATTCTTTTTCCCACATTCACCTGTAGTCTGGAACGCTAAAATGCGCTCAAACCTCAATGAACTCGGATTACTGTTGCATTTCACGAACTCTTCTGGATACTCTCCGCTCTTGGCTGGAGACTCTCAAACCAGAGGAACGCTTTGAGCTGGTCCGCAATTGCTTATCCCAGGTCGTTATGGATGATGAGGAGAGACGGGAAACGGAAATGTTTCAACCGATTGGTATCTTACCAGCTACGGTTTTACAACAGGTAACCGAGAAGTTGTATCTCCTCTCACCGTTCGTCAGCGGAACAGTGGAGATTTCGGCAGAATTTCCTCAAGTGCATGCGACTGAAGTCGATGAGGGCTTTGAATCTAAGGTCAGTTTCAACGATGTAACTGCGATACTTCTATCACCCCTATCACTGTCCTCAATGAAATGTGTTCGGAGCGGTTGTATTCTCTGGACTCTCGGAAGAACTCTGTGATAGGAGGAGGAGAACTTAATTGAGAAATACCGGAGAATTTGTGCTTTTTTCCTCTCCAAGAGTGCGGCGTTAGATCACAGTTTCTTCTTTTATGTTCAGATCTGTTTGATGTCAATGCATCCGGTGTTGTCCTGCAATTCACCTGGGTTTCAGCCGTACTTTTGCATTTCTGATCAAATTGTAAAAGGCTGCTGACGGACTAACCCAAGATTGATGAAACGGACTCTTGCGTCATGATCATGTGATATGTGAACTTTTCTGGCACCTGCAGTCGGGTATCTCTCATTCGCTAAGTTGATGCCCACTGCACGTGACAAACTCCTGACTCCGTCTTTTGAACGCTGGGGCACCATTTCAGTTGTGCTTCGGTGCAAATAAGCTGTGGTTGTTTGGTTGTTTAACACTGCTGTCAAGACAGCGGAGCCCGTCCTACTTCTCTTCATCATCATTAGCTAAGACAGAAGTGATGTGACCACAAACCTTTTATATATATATATATATATATATATATATATATATATATATATAGGATGTCTCATAATAGACGCAAAATTTGATTGGGTGAATAAACGTAGCCAGTCAAAGGAAAGAATAAAGAAATTTCTGATTATTAATAGCCACATAAAGGAGGTTTTGTACACAATTGTTAACATTTTTGTTTATGACGGATGTCAGTACGCGGATTGAAATTGTGAAACTCTATTATTCCCTTGGTGAAAGCGCCACCGCTGCACTTCGTGGTTACAAAACCAAACATGGTCTCATCAAAGATCCTTTCACCGTGTCGACCATTACACGCTTGATTGCAAAATTTGAGTCCACTGGATCTGTATTGGATTTTCCTGGCAAAGGGAGAAAGTCTCTGAGTGATGAAAGAGCGCCCATTATACAGAATGCCGTCGAGCAACTTCAGTCCCAGAGCACCATGGCATCTTCGTCAATAACTCAGGTGTCTCAGTTGACTGGTATTCCCCGCGCCAGCGTGCATCGTATTATGAGACGCCACCTTCATCTCTACCCGTATCATGGTCAAGGCTCGCGTATATCATGAAAATAAACCGAAGAATTTGTTGGAATTAAGAGCAAGAATTGAAGAGAAGTGTGCACGAGTGACGCTTGAAGAAGTTAAACATGCTGTGTCTCACATCTCATACCGCCTCCAACTTGTTATAGAAGAAAGGGGCGGTTTATTTCAACATCTTTTGTAACGCCAGTTTGTTCACAGTAAACCTCCATGATGCATGTAAAATGATAAATGTTTAAATTGGTGTTGAAGTTTTAACATGGGTATTATTTTTTGCGTCTATTATGAGACACCCTGTATATAACGCAGACTCCTGTAGAGCCATGGAGCACTAAGCACAGGGATGGACACTTATGCCCTATACTGGAAGGTAGATTGCGCTAACCTCACCCAGACCTTTCGCTTTTTCTAGATGCTGCTCCATAAAGCCTTTTGTTTGCTGCTTGTCTATACACTGTGCCGAAATCGGTACCGTCCCAATATGCTTTGTATATAACTAAGTTATCACGTCTTACGTATACGTTCTGATGCTGTTTCTTCTGATCAGTGTCCTTACGTTATCTCGTTAAGGACCACAGCTAGAGAGAAATCTGAGAGACGAACCGTGACGAACCACACTGCAATAAATCTGCGGTTCTTCAAACTTAGCCGTATACCATGTTATAGTAGACAAGGTAACTCTTATCAGCTATAAACCGTGTACCATAGGCACATTGGTTTCGACTGCTACAGTTTCGATCACCAGCAAGTGGGAGAGTGTGGAGCATACAGCCAAGCATTGGAGATGATGGCAGTTAGTTCGGGAATTGGGTAGTTACCCGTTGGAGGTGATAACCTAAATGCACGAACACCACTGATCGTGTGATCGGGTCATTTCTGCCACTGTCGTTCACCATCTGTCTTAGTGTTAGTGTTTTCGTACTTCGCTGCCAGGTCATACACTGTCCACCTCTCGGTCGCTTCCACTCAGTACAGGGCTGGGCACAAGGGGCCCTGTGAGGCCGGCGGTCTTCTGGTATGCGGAGTACATGTCCTAACCAGCGTAACCTATGAAGCGTGAGTAATTAATCTATCGCGGGAGAGTTCCTTCTTCCTAAGACCATTTGCTGTACCTCAGCACTCATTCCTCCTCATGGAATGAGTTCTTTATTTACTATGGATAGGCCCTGCTTACAGAATGCGTAAGCGTTAGGAGGAGTGGATCATCGGGTCTAGCTGGTAGAGGAAGTAACGTTAATGTTAATTACAATAAAATACATCGTTCGTGAAGCAATGATCAGCATGGGGACGAGCAGCCAACCTGAAGACGCCCTTGGAGACCATATCTACTTCAAGAGGCAGGATTCGCCAGAATCGACCATCTTCTGTATACCTGGAGGAGTATTTTAGGGCTAAACTTCGTTCTCCAAGAAACCGCTGTTGTTCGATCTGTTCCGGTCGGTTCTACAGACAGTTGTGTAAGATTTGGAATGTTTTCTCAAGATGTTGTCACATTTGTTGATTATTTTGTTATTTCCAATTTACCGTTCATTCCACTGCTGTACGAACACTTCGTCGGGGCCACCAAGAATCGCGGTGATCCTACTTTAGCAATTCCCTTCGCTTTCTGAAGGATATTCTTATCCTGTGATTTTTTGACGCACCCGGGGGGGGCAGATTGAACACCCCGGCACTGGATGTCTGGGCACGTGTATGCGTTTGTGTACTTCCTCACAGTGATTACACAATGTATCGCGGGCTTGATTTGTTTACTCAGCGGTAGGAAACTCCACCAAGATCCTGGCGGTTTTTCATTGAATTGCTCAAATTTCATCCTATCTTTGTCCATATGGACATCACTACTGTTTCTAAAGACCCGCATAACGTGTTTTCTCTTGCTCTCTCTACAGCGCACCCCTCTTCGAGAAAGTATCTCTAGAGGATTGCAGGATATATACCTGAAGGGGTGTTTCTTAGTGAGCAGTTGGTCAGCAAGAACCGTATCGGACACTTTCCATTTGTATCCTAATCTTTAAACAGCCTGTTTGAATAGAGTTTTTCTTCTTGTTTGCATCTCACGCGAACATCGAATGTAGCGGTTTCGTATACCAGCTATATCTATGGGATAATTTCTTTCGAAGCTATAGTCTTCAACTAAATCCAAGTCGGCGACAAACTGTTTCATTTGTGTTGTTTTCTCCTGAGGAGTAAATCAATCAGAAACTGTATCCTGTTCGTTTCTTCCGGAAGTGGAGCGCAATTACGGACTTCCGATGAATGTTTCCCGTGGGGTATGACGGTTTTTTGCGGGAGTGAGCACTGTATTGCTGTTTAGGATGAATCCTGTCTTTTCAATAGTTCATGTTCGTTCTATATCACAGATGCATTTCTTCAAGCTTTACTAGTTGATGTTGAGTCGTGTTCACTGGATGCTGGTACAGTTTACGTGATTTCTGGGTATAGTGCTCGCACCAGCTGTCACGACTTTCGTGCCATCGGTGTTTTTACCTTCCTTCTATCGCGGCTTCTAGACCGTCGTCATCGCCCAGCAAGACTAATCGCACTTGTGTGACTGATCCCCATTTTTCTCCAATCTGTTTCCAGAATCTGAGTGGATTTGGTATTGTTCTGAACCGAGGGCGTCGCTTAACCCTACCGATCGGTCGTGGAATCAGGTCGTACCACAACGCTGTGTCTAAACGAATCGCCAGTTCTAAGCGGGTTCACTTCCTACAGACCTCCGAAGTGGCGGACGATACATGTAGCTTGCCTGGCGGACTACCACAAAAGCCTAGTTGGCTGGAAGTGAGTTGTATTTGCCTTGTTTCCGGGGGATCACTGGTAAAGTTTTGTGCGCACTGTCATTTTTTTCAAGCTTTCCTGTCTATTCTGTTAGAACACACATTCATTCACTCATTGAGTAATTCGTTCATTAGGCTGCCATCCTTTTTTGAAGGCACAGCCCTAAAACTGTCAACACTTTAACGATTGGTACATGTTTGTAACTAGCTTGCTTGTTCAGCCATGGGATAGCATTTTCACTTTCATGGTCTTGGATCTAGACAGTCTGTTATCATATTCAGAGGTCGAGGTTCTTAGATCGACTTCTGTGTGTGTGTGTGGGCAAACTGGCTCCGTGATTCCCGCTTCGATGTGCCCCACATGTCCAACTACCGTCCGTCAAAAGGATCGAGCGCGTACAGGTTATAGGATGATAACGGAAAGTAAAAACTTTGTCCTCGGGCTAAATACACTCGTGACTACTTCTTGTTGAATGTGAGTGGAAACTCCTTAAGAGGTAGAACGCCTCTGACCCCAGTTTCGAGCTGGATTGCTTAGCTAGAGCTTCACTGTCGAAAAAACACGGAAAAGAAAAACCAAGAGTGGATTTAATCATGGACTTACCGTTTGAGAGCACGTGCCCTAACTCCCGAACTGCTCCGCTTTTACTGGTACTGTATTAAACCTGATCGTTAAAGGTGAGTGTCAGTGGGGTTACTTAGCCAGGGGTTCCAGTTCCCTAGATTTATGGAGCTTTGAAGTCCTTGTTTCCTTGCCTATAGCTGCTATGTGGGTCCTACGATACAATCACTGTAAATGACTTGGTATCCATTCTGATATGATACCACTGACAGCACTGTTGAAAAGTCCTGGACGACCTACTACCGGCCTCCACTTTTCAAGACTCATCAGGTAGGCTCCTGACTTCCATCAGCCTTATTCCATACCTAATCATCAAATTCGTTGTATGTGCAGATGAACATTCATTTGTGAACAAGATGATGTTACCACATGACTCGACTGAATCCCTCAGTTTATCTTTCTAGTTTATTCTAATCCAGTTCAAACCACATGGGCTCCGTAGGTTGCTAGCTCATTCGGCCGGCCACGCTAGTCAGTCCTGAGAAGTCTGGAAGTGGAGTTATTGCTCAGATCACTCATCGAGTGCGGAACTATACACGGAGGGCCTCAGCGCGGCCGACTCATCCCAGGTTATTGAAGGCGTACTGTAATCGGTAGCTTCACGTTAGCGTCTTTTTCGTGAGGCTTTCCGTCAGTCGTTCTGGAACCAACGGGCTATAAATATTTTTGTTCTTGAATCTGAGACAAATGCCTGAAGCGAGAAAACCGTAGAATTTTAATTGACCTCTCTTTCAAAACAGCCAGAATACCTGAGTCGACTACCTGCCTGGTTCCCTGAGCACCTCACAGGCAATTATTCAGACGCAGTGGAGAATGTGAGTTTCAGACTGTACCGGCGCTTATCATCTCTACCTGCGTCCACGTGTACTAATCCACCGGATGATGGTAATCTCCGAGTGATAGACCGTGCCGAGATCGAACTCCTTCGAGCTTCTTTTGGTGATCTGAATCGATCCGGACCATCAACGGAAATTCGTGCCATGCAGATGCATGCTTCTTTCACACCACACGGTTTGGAATGGCTTCGATCGCATCCTCAATTGCAACAGGTCAGTTTCTGATGGTCCGTACCATCTTGATGGGGCCGTTTTTCAACGGTCACTTTCCTTCTCGTTAATGTGGTTCATTCGGACCTTTTTCCTGAGTGAATCCTTTTAGGTTTACTCTATACAACGTCATTTGGTAGCTGGTGTTCAGGCAAAATCAAATTACTGGAAATCGTACTGTTCACCTCTTTGTTAAATTGACGGTGATCTCTTTCTGGCGCGCAATAGTCTATAGGTGGAATCCGATCACAGTTTTGATTGGTCTCCTCGATAAGCTGTGGTGCGCACACATAATGGGATTTCCTGAACATACCTGTTTTGTGCGGCTTGCTCGGACCCGCATGTCCAATCACCTGCTTGTTTTCGTTGAATACCACTTGCAGTACTAAGATGTCTTGCTGGAACGTGAAAACGAGCTTTTCCGCTACGCGTTTTTTTAGAAACAAAGTTTCGAGGCCGCATGTGATTTGCACGTATAGTTGAGCTCGATTTCGGGCATACAGCTTGGGCCCTTAACTAAATCCGAACATGTTTTAAACATGTTACGAAACTGTGCCTTTGATAATCGCTCCTGTTTATTTAGAACCCTGATAGAAGACCTGCAGGTTGCAACTCCTTTCGCTGATGTGCAATTACTAGAGGATTTCTGTGAAGTTCGACTTGTTAATATATATGGCGTGCTGAGCGTTTATGTCAACAAAACGAGGATCCGAACAAGATGCGAACGAAAACATGTACATCAGGTTTATGGTTGGAACCTGTTGCCTCTCTTTCGGAGTTCTAGAGCTCTGTCAGCTGGTTCCCACCATGCACATTATCCCGCGCCACAGATATTTACCTGAGTTCTAGCTTGATTCGCCGTATCTCACATGTTGCTGTGCAACGGGTACTTCCATTGAAAAATGTGTCCAGCACCAGAAGCTGCGTCGGTTGGGACATGTGTTGCGCATGCCTAACCGTCGTTTGCCGAAGAGAGTGTTGTTTTCCGTGCCCAGTTCAGAGTGGCGGAAGCAGAGAGGTGGCCAACCCTTGACCTGGCAGAAGGGTATGAAAGAAATCACGAAACTCTTGGGTGCTGTCGGTGCTACTCGCCTTCCAGGATGGGGACCGGCTGATCCCCACTGCACCTGGTCGGAGACGTTGCAAGATATGGCTGCCAACCGATGTCAATGGCGATCTTGTTGTCAGTTTCTATCCAGATTGCCTGAATAAGTGTTTGGAGGTGTAGGCACCTCGGAATGATTGTGGTAAGGCAGCAGTAGGTCCCCTCCCCGTCCATCTTTATTCTTTTCTTCACAATAAGGCTTTCAAGTAAACCATGGCTGTACGGCAGCGAAGCATCCGTGTTGAACACTGATGTCATGCTGTCGATGATGATGATGCTGTCTACCAGCAGCACCAATGAACCTTTCTTATAACTTCACATCGGCATCCGGATGTGGAAGGTGTGCGATTTTGAATGGGGTAACAAATCTCACTAAACTTGATGTTTTTACCCACACATATTTGAACTGCCCAAGATAGCTCATCGGTTAATTTGTGAGCTTACTGTCCGGAAGGCCCTTGGTTCGAATTCAACCTCGACACCCCGACTAGTCCTGTTCGAGCTTGGGTAACCTGGCAGTATCTCTGCCTCGAGCTCCCTTCGGGTGGCGTGACAGTCAGACACCGCAAGATTTTCACACTATTTTATCTGAACCATAGACACCAGAAAAAGTGCTGTATGACCCCGATAAGAGTTCAGCTACAATGGAAATTCTTGCGTTGCAAGTCGAGGAAATTCTTGGATACTGTTTGTTTCGACAGGCGCAATCGTGAGACCCTACTTTGGTCGTGTCTGAAACCGCCCAATCAGTCACCTGTGGTCGACTACAGCAGTTAGGTTATTGGCTTTCTGGCACCGTTGTTCTTGCTACCCGTAAGGTTTTTATAACTCAATACAACTTCGGATTCTTTCCTCATGCGTCTTATGCGTTGTATGTACAGCAGCGAAGCATCGGTGTTGAACACAGATGTCATCCTGTCGTCGATGATAATGCGTTGTCTGTAACAGCTCGGATATACTACGACCTCGTACTCTGTGTTTTCGCTTGTCCATGATGTTCTCCATTGAATATATGTATATTGTCCAACAAAACAGGAGCTACAAGGCAAACGATCACGTATGTTTTTCCCGGTTGTTATGTGTGCACTTATTGATTTTTCCAAGCACCCTAGTTAATGCTTGTACTCAGATCCGTATTGTTCACTTTCCGATTTGTTCCTCATACATCATGGCCATTACTCATTACTCATATATTGTTCCATTTTGCACGCGGCTCATCACTCACAGTTCGTGCACTCTTCCGCTGCTTTCACGCCTGATATCCATCACGGCTCAGGATTTTTCGATACTCACCAAATGATTTTATATCAAGCACCAACTTTGTACAAACTGTCCTAGTCCCTTCTGTGTCAGTTGCTCGAAACCATGCACAACTTTATACTCTTTGGCCTTAAACGATCGGTAGTTTTTTGGTGGTTGCCGGATCTATAGAATGCACACTCACGTGACTCTCGTTTGAACAATGTCCTTCTTTGCTGACGCAATCATTCTGGTGAGTCCACACCAAAGGGGACAAGCACTGGACTCGACTTTCGCTCTTATCAGAGCGATGGTGTTTGCTAGTTCTTACGCATGTGTTTGAAGCAGGAACACCGTGTGACGGTTTCAGTGTGCTGTCTCTTCCCTCGAATCGATTGTCTAGTCGGTCACGTGACAAGAATTCTACAAACGTCAACTTTCCGGTGGTGCTTTCATCCCGAACACTGTGATCCACACTGACTGGATAACATAATGTGTTTTGTGTTTGTGCATGTCTTTTGTGCGGCATTGATTCATTCAGTATGCTGTTTCTTCCACAACGCAACGTTCTCATGCGACTGGAACGATTCACGTGTTTGCCGTACAGCTTTCTGGTCGACAAAATTTGATTTTTGGTGGCGTTCCATGTGAATAGATCGTGCTTTGTTTGGGAAAGTTTGGTAACAATCGGTAGATGTATTGCTGGGTAACGTTTCGCTTTTGACACAAAAGCTTCGTCAAGTCAAGTGACTAGGTTACGAGGTTGGTCGAGATTTAAGGCGAAAGGAGAACCAATCAGCTAAGTCAAGCTAAATTTCTGTTAGATGTCGGCCGAGGGATTTTGTGTGTTAGGGTGGATGACCAAGTGTTAGGCCGATGGGGGATGGATTTGGGACCAGCTCAGGTTCTAGTTCTTCTAATTCGGTTCACGTGATGATCCCTCTTCAACGTCGTTTGCACTTTCCCTCCTTCTTTGTGGGTGGGCTAGTGCTACGATAGTTGTGTAGGGAAGAGGGGTTTTGTGAACTTTGGTGAGGTTGGGATTTCCACCGGAAACTCGGGGACTGCGCCTACCTGATGAGCCCCAAAAAGGTGGAAACCGGTCTTGGGCTGTCGAAGAATTTTCAGCAACCTGATGAGTAGTGCATTACGTCCGTTTCCCCTCCCTGTTTTTGCGAATAATCCTACTTGCATTGACAACCATAGTCACGTGTCAACTCGGCTTATCTAAGACTGCTTTCCATAGGCTCGCCAGTTCCACGCCCTCGACTGTGTTCACGCTGTGATGCTTGTTAATTTCCACCGCCTCGGCTATCAGCCGCCATGGTACGAATCGCAGTCCCCGTTTTAAAACTTCCACATTCTCCAGATCTAGTCTATGCTCCGTGTCTAAGGCATGTACTGCCATCGCTGAGTCTTTGATCAGCGTTTGGTATTCTTTCGCATTCCTTGGTGGTTTGTCTATCCTCCTTTTATGCTCACCAGTTTTGGTGTGCAATTCCCCGGCAGTTTGTCCTTTCATTTAGATCACCTGGCCCAACTTGAAAACTTTTCCTTCGATACCCTTCAAAATCTCCGAATTCAACACGAATTCGCCTGGTGTTTTGGTTGCTATTGCATTATCGAATGTATTCAGTCTGTAGTAGTATCACCTGCGGTTTCAAACCACGTCATTTTCGTCCATATTTGGGGCACTTTCAATGCACACGTTACCACATGTTCGCATGATATTCTCGTGATAACTAACAGAGGATTCCAGCACAAACCCAACTTTTTCGCTGACACTGACCTCAGTAATGTGGACAAGGACATGCTCAAGGTGCAAAACTGTTAGCAGTTAGTGAATAGACGTTTGAACCCGTCACGGAATGATCGGACTCTACCACGATGCGACGGTTTTCACACCTCTATATAAATTTTAAAAAAATAATTGTTAAGCTATAACACGTTTTCGGTGCATAGCTGTTGTGCCAAAACCTAGACAAGAGCAATCGAGTCGTAGGGGTCGGGTTCGAACCATGGACCTTCCAGTCGGTGGTTTTGCGTCTTAACAAATGAGCTATCTCAAACATCCCTGTAATTCACTGAGATATACTGAAGAGTGCCTGTGGCACTCACAAAGCTTATCATACCATTGGATAGAGGTCTGACTAACAGTCTCTTGGTCCTTCACGTTAGGGTTGGAACATGTGTGGCGACTTGCTTCTTTGAAAACATAGGCTGCTCTCATGCTTTTGAACCAAGATTTTTGGTTGAAAACTCTGATGGTCCTCTCTTACCCAGACCTGGGCAAATAATCTCGTGCCACATCGGCTGTTTCGTAGTCTTATTAGTGCACAGTTGATGATAGCCATAATATGATTCAGAAGGTATATATGCACTAATAACAGTCTTTACTATGGTTGACAGTGGTGAGTTGCAACACGTATAAAAATAAATACAATGCGGAATGTGGAACAAGACAAAATGGGAACTTATCAGTTGTGAGAGTCCCTTGGTGAAAGTCCGGACGGCGGTAACGTGTTTTCTCCGCAGCATAGTTGCTACACGTGTTCCATATTGTCCGTGGACTTGTGGAGGGCGGTTGACGTCCTGCTCCCTGCGCGCGCGCGAGACTGTGTGTGTCTTGAGTATGCTCGGCCTTCCTATATGTAGCTGCGTCTGCGTGTACGTGGGTGTCAGCACATGACTTGTTGCTACGCTTACTGGCCGGTGGAGACAGTCAATATCAGATGAGTCATCCTTGTGTGTCGCGATTTGTAAGCGTAGGGTAGAAAGCGAGTCTCGTGATCTAGGGGCGATTGTGAGCTGTGTAGTCAAGTGAGTCACAGTCGTGTAGCGTGATTTGTGAGTGTAGAAAAAAGAACAGATCTCGTGATCTAGTGAGTGGCGGTGAGCTGTACAGTCACGTATGTTGGTGAAGGGGCTGCTACAAATACTCCCCCTCTCGCGAAAGAGAGAAATAGGTGTGGGAGAAATGACAACATCGAGTGAACATGGTCGAAGCGTAGTCCGAAGTGGGAAAGGTGTCGATGTGTGAGTGAGTATGGCGTGCATACAGCAGATCGGCTAGAAGAAAACAGGCAACTTGTGGCATCTCTCTTCTTTCTCTTTACATGATCATTCTTTTCTTGCTCCTTCCTCCGTTGCTAACGACATCTGCGCGGGCTTGTTCCAAAGGGCTGACGGGTCCGTTCGCCATTAGCTGCAATATCTACGGTTACGTTGACCGCTACGACAGACGGTCAGTTCACTTCGTTCGTACTCTGAAACAAGCTAGACTCCGGACGGTTCTTGTGTGTGCTGGACTCGCTGTCTGTTGATGTGCTCTGTCTCTCTGAAATGAGGATTCGATACTGACCTCCCTATCGGTTTCTTCTCGCTTCCGCTCTCACACTTCTGGTGATCCAGAAGTCGCTGCGGTTGCTTCTGCTGGGATCAGCATTGTTCTAAGCCAGCGAGCTGAAAGGTTTTTGCTTGAGCGGTAGCCCGTTGATGGTCGTTTCTGTGCAGTTCGTTTGGCTACATCTTTGGGAATATCCCGTAAACGCGCCGCGCTCTGTTCGTTGTATCTGTTTTGTCCCAACATATTGTAGCTCTGATACCCTCAAAGAGTTTCTATGACACTTCGAGCACCTTGCTGCGGCGGACTAAGAGCTCATTTGAGTAGTCGTTGTGGACTATAATCGGGACGCAGGGACGGCTGCAGTGAAATGCTGTCTTGTGGTTTTGCAGTCAATGGCGATGAAATGTTTGAACAAACAGCCTCCCCCCTTCAAAAAAAGATGGTGGAGCATACTGACTTTTTATCGCACCCGTGGTAGTGATGTGAAACCAGCTTATGCTGCCGCGACATTTGGAAAAGTGCGTGCACTACTGATTGATAAGTTTTTTTATCCCGTTTGGAGTGGAGCCAGTGTACACTCAGTGCACTGTATCCGTTTTTTAGTGAGTGTGAGTGATTAGTCGATCGTGCTGGGGCGAGATTTTTCACCCCCATACTGTAATCAGTCAATGGATCTGTATTGTTCTCTGACAAAGTTATCCCCTAAAATGCCCTACGTGTAAAAATGCGTCGCGGTGATGGTTGATAATACTCACCTGCTTTGTAACGTACGAGGATCGGTTTTTTCATGTTGAGGTTGTGTTTGATGGTGTCACAACGAACCGTCCCTTGAATATTGATGGGCTACTAATGTCGTCGGAACCATTATTTGACTTTTATCGCTCCAACTATAACCCAGCAGGATTCATACAGCTTAATTGTGTGTAAACGTCTAGTTTGTAAGATAAAACCAGCCTATGCGTGCAGCCATTCAGTCTGTTATGAATCACTGGTGGTGTGAGTCCCGAAAATCCACCGAGGGATTCGAACCCACAACCTTTCGGATTCTAACGTCAGTCAAATCTCAAGTGCATAATGTAATGCTAGTCATTAGCGAAATACACTCATTTGCAAACAAATTTGGTTTTGCAAGAGACTCACCTGAAACTCAGCTGAATCTCTCATTCGTGATGTTTCCAGGCAACTGAATGTGCTGCACCAGGCCGCCTCATGATCCGGTTGCTACGATATTCAAGATATCGCGGTACATGTATATTCGTAATGCGCTACTCACAAGGTTGCTGAAAACTCTTCGACAACCCAGGACCGGTTTCGCCCTTCTTGGGGCTCATCAGGTAGGCGCAGTCCCCGAGTTTCCGTCAGCAACTTTATGAGTAGTGCATTACGACTATACATGTAATGCTAGTCACTTTTTTATGCGAGAACTGGTGGCTGCATGAGGTGAGCAATCGCGAGGAGACAAATCCCCTCACTAGGTCGGCAAGCAGTAAGAACAATGCATATGTTGTAGTTCGCGAATCCTAACTCCGTGCACATGGTTCTGTTGTCCGGTCGGTTGAAGGTCATGTACCGGACCCCATCCACGCCAATCCAATGAACCATAGTCGGGGCAAAAGGCCTTCTCTGATTGAGCCTTTCAAGAACCGACCACACCTTTACTTGAAGGATTCTAATATGCATTTTCTGGACCATCTTCATTAGGTTGTGACTGCGTCGTAGTCCAACGTAGTTGTGCGTCAGAGTCACAAACCTGTGACTTTGAGCTCACTGTTGGCCGTCTGGTTGCTACTGTCCAGGCATGATAATCCTGGCTTTGGGTTGTGTGGTAGCTGTGCACCGAAATAATGCTACAACTGAGCGATCTTATTTCTCATGGCTTTTAAGGTTCTGAACCGCCTCCGAGTTTGGGTGGACTGCAGTCGGTCTGTTCGAGAAGACTGGTCTAGAGTTTCCGATATCTCTTCCTTAACTCGCCCAATAAAACCTTTCCACTCTTTGCTACCTGCTCTCTTAGGGAATCGCTTTTAGTCGGTCAGATCGACTTCCTGGCGTAGCAAGTTCGTCGACATCAATATTGAACACTGCCGCCTCACCAACATGCAGACGTAATTTATTTTAGGATCCTTTCTCCTATACCCAATTCTAAGTGTATTTGGACGCCCTTTCAGACATTAGGATAGAAATTGACAACAAAAACGCAGCCATATCTTGCAGCTTCATGCGGACTACACCCAAGAAGGCGTTCGTGCCGACCGTATCAATACCTTTCTAGACCGCTTAGGTCAGAGGTTGGCAAGCTTTCTGCATTGAACTAGCCACAGAAGATGGCTTGGGAACATTTGCTACCAGGCCACTAACTGTGTTCTTCCTTGTTTAAAACTAAAGCACGAGCGTAAATTCTTTGTTGCATGCATACATACATTTACGAAAGTGCTCCCAGTCACAACAATCTCTGCTACGTTCATGCATCTTGGGGGAACGTTTTCGATCTGTCCGGTTGGTGACCATTGTTCAGGAAAGCCGTTAGCAGGTCACATCGAATGCCAATCCAGTGTTGGATTCTTTTCGGTTCGGCTGGGAAGGTTATTTATTGGAGCATTGAACTGTGATAAACACATCTTTCGCTGTGTTGTGACTGCTTTCACATCGGGTGGTTTTTTGGGTGGACTACTTTAACGCACTCATAAGATCATGTCACCAGTTTGTGCACGTTTGTCACAATTACTGACTGAGTTTAGCAGACCATCATTGCACACCATGTATTCTTGCTGACCTTCCGTCTCTATGGTTTGTAACCGTGGCCCCTATTTGCATGATCACTGGTCAACATGCGCACATCAATCACTGTGGTACGGAACATTTTGGGAGTTTCACTTCTCATAAGTTTTTTTTGCAATTCCTCTCTCTCTCTCTCTCTCTCTCTGCCCATTCGGTCTTGGTTCTAGAAAATCCGACCACGGAGCTGCCACGTTCCTCTGCGAACATTGTTCAAACTCCGTTAGACAAGATGGGAAACAATACGGGACTATCCGGTCCTCTTTCTACTTCAAACGAGTAAATGCTTGCTCGACATCATCTGGGTAGGTTGGACCTTTCTGTGCTATCGTCGAATCAAAACTGTTCAGCTGTAACACCCTTTCGGTACCTAGCTGCCATGCTACCCGATGGAAGCATGGGGGTTGGGATACTGCCAGGTTGCCCAACCCTAGACAGGGGAAGTCGAGAGGCAGAAGTCGGGTTCGAACCATCTGATGCATTCGTTTTGACCGCAACAACTAATTCCGTAGCCCTTTACTGATGAGATAATCGTCCAGCTGTAACACCCTTTCGGCGCCTGACTGCCGTGCCACCCGAGGAAAGCACGAGGGCTGGGATACTGCCAGGTTGCCCAAACCTAGACAGGAGAAGTCGAGATGCAGAGGTTAGGCTCGGACCACGGACCTCCCGGCCAGTAACTTCGCCCTCTAACCACTGAGCCATGTAGCCCTTTGCGTTGGTTTGTTTTGCGATGCCTTCATTCTCTGTTCTCTGCTAGTCAAACAACATTTTGGCTGACTATTTACTCATTGTATGGCGACTGGCTTCCGTGTGATCTGAGCAGCCGTCTGCCGTATTATTGTTGCCCACTAATGACAGTTAAATGCCAGACTGAGACCCGATTTCGGTTCTGGTAGCGAATGACATATACTGAATTGAGATAGAACTGCACTATATCGGACATGATCGTACCGATCCAAGTCTGCAGTTATTCTTGAGTGATTCAACTTGAACCGTTTTGAGAGGTGACGGCACCTCCTTTGCCCGCTTAATATCCACATTTCACCTGTGGTTCACTCTCAGCGCGAGATATTGCTTCTACAGGCATGCTAAACCAGGTGAGACGGTGAGATTGGGTGGTGAGACTTCATAATTCTATCGGTTTACAGGTTGTTCGGGGTTTTCCAGTTAGTGTACAGCAGAGTAATATTGTATATAAGAACCTGTTGTTTGTTACAATGTGCTGTATTTGAGTGCACAGTGATAGTAGAAGGCCAGGTAATGGGATCGGCACCTGTTAAATCCGGTGGTACATTTGAAGATACACCACACTTCAAAGTCGCCACATTTTCACAGACCTCGGAGCATTTTGTTTGGAGTAGATGGGGCTTGGTGACATATTACTATTCAACGTTACAAGCAACTTGCGGCACTTTCCATCTTATCTTCGGGGACCTTAAAACACCCAAGCTCTTTGCACGCGCCTCTTCTCTCACTCTCATTTTAGTGCTCGAAGCATGCAGAACATCCCTGGTGTTCCGCCAGCTGTGAATCGACAACAATGTGCATCAAAGCAGCCTTTTCTGCCAAGCCCCACTCATCAATTGTCACATGGTACCAATCCGATTTGCAGATTGCACATTGCTTCAGTGTGGTGGCCGTTTTGACTGTCACTTCGACTGCCCTTGCCTTCTACCTAATGCCAGTCGAATACGGCCTTCTCAACCTTAATCTCTCGTTTTCTCTCAGTAATTTTGTGCCATTTACAATTGATGCTGTGAAATTGATTTTTTTCTTCAGAATCCAAGCTGTCCGAAAACATTGCTTCTCTGATTTTTTCTAAATTAGTTTTGTTTGTCTGGATAGGGCTGGATTTGTAGGTTTTGACCAAGTGGTTGAGCGGGGCAGGGGGCTTTGGATGATGATAATCAAGGTATTTATTCCGTACTTATTCCGCGGTCAGATCGTTTGATCCCTTGTACGTTTGGATCTGTTCCGGGACTTATACTACTGACGAAGCCATCTGAAATGGGTTCAGGTTGTTCCGGAGTTTTCCCACTATGGTACGGATCGTCCTGTTATCAGACCACTTCGAATATTTTCATTGAGTTATCCATCGCTGTAACAACAACAATTGTTCAGGTGTTACACCGTTTCGGTGCCTAGCTGCCGTGCCACCTGAATGAAGCAAAAGGGCTGAGATAATTGTGGCTTGCCCTGGCCATGAGCAGTCGAAATGCTGAGGATGGGTTTGGACCTTCCGGCTAGTGATTTCGCGCCTTAACCACTCAGCTACGTCGAGCTCACGGTGGGTTTACTTCCAGAATGGACAGTTACGTGTTATCAATAGTTGTGTGGACGAAATATCGCTGCGTCCCCTATGGAGAAGGTGACCGAAATCGTTGAACCGCTTGCTCTCGTTACGTTGATTCCAGTATCAGATTCACTTACCCGCACTAAATCTTGTTTACGAATTTTATCATCTACTGTTACCGACAATACGCTGGTAACCTTTGTCTTTCCCATCTGGGTTTTCATCCATTCGGCAACTATTCATCATATGTGTGCAAATTGAAACGGGAGGTGTGAAAAGATTGATCTTTTGCTGTCCTGCTATGTTATGTTCACCGGATTGTGGATCGAACGCATTTGCTGTTTATTGGCGCATATTTTAAGCTTAGTTACTCACAAGCCAATAAAAATGATAAGAATACTGAATAACAAGCCCACTATGTACTGCATGTAATGTTCATCAAACACTTTAGGGAATCCCAGGTGTGTAAGTCTCCACTCTTAGCCATCGTCTTACAAGATGTTCATATTTTTAGTAGGCCTATTCGATTGACCTTATGGGGTCGACTCTCGTAAAATCGCTTGGAAAATAGCCTCCATTCAGGTCAAATGGACGCAGGTAGATAGGTAGCGAAAGCGCACTATGGCGAGAATTGCGATATTATGTGTACAGCCTCTTTCAGTACTACCCACGCCGTTCTCGCCTGAATAGTCCCACTCCTGTCCTTACGTGGTTATTCTTTTCACAATCTTCGCAACGTCTTATTACGCATACACAACTAGAATGCATTAAGGTGGTAAGCCATTCTTCGGTCCGCCTACTCACAGCAGGGTTCCACATTTCCTCTTGCTAGTGGGCACACGTTTGCAGTACGACAATATCCATTTATCGATCAGTTCATTTAAATGTGTTCTACCCACGTGACTATCATCGTGAAGACGGCATGGGCGTTGTCAGTGTGTGACGGGCTTGTCCCTGATCGACTAAGTTGATCTGTGTTTACGCTGAAGACAGTCTTTTTGAGACGAAATTGGTAGACGGAAATTATCCTCATGCCGGAGCAGTTTTGCTGACTCGGTTCAGAGCCAGCTGATCATGGAAAAATGAAGAACAATGGACACCACTAGGGAATAGGAGAGAAATAAGTTTTCCTGTACCTTGCCGCACGCTGAGTTTGCATTTCCCTACTGGTTTTTTTCTTGGGGGGGGGGGGTCAATGTGAGTTTGTAAACAATGTTTCTGTCTGTGTATTGATCAGGCCGACTTTGACAGTACTGCCCGAACTGTTGCGTCGTACACACGTCCCTTTGATGAAAGCCTCAGATCAAGTCGAACTTCGAATTTGACGGATGCTAAACTTTCCTTGGAGGTACGGAGTGCAACCTCATCTGCAATACTCCGGTCATCAGTAACAACTTCCGGTAACTACCTACTACACCTTGTTTAACACCCATCCCTCCAGATTGGTAGCGAACAAAGATGCTATTCAGTCCCGGAAACTTGATTTGAATGTGCAAATCACATGATGAATCGTGCAACCTGGACTGTCAGTAGGCCTAGCTAACTTATGCTAACTTATTGTAATCAGCTAGCCATTTGCGAAACCTCAACTACGTCATTCTTGTCCCTAGAGGAGGGTCAGCTACACATGATCCAGCGTCCAGAAATTTCCGAAATAGAACGCCATCGACAAGAAAGTCGAAAAAGAATGGGGAAGTAAAAACCACTCTGTGCACACCGTTGGGGCAATAGGTCTCTGTAAGCTTTACTCGTACGATACCTTGAGAACCGTGACACACCTGTCCGGCACTCTGTATTTACGTGGACAGTTCCATGGGACGTTTCTTTCAATCGAATTTAAAGCCACAAGTTTGTCCGGTTGCTGATAGGCGTGAGGGTATTCTAGAATCTCATGAATGGTAAAGCCTTGTCAGCTGGACGTTGACCAAAGCAAACCCTGATTTGTTTCTCTCTCGTTTGTTCCTCACTCTAGTTACATTACCTGTGAATGATTACGGAAGGCGGAAGTTTCAGCACTGTGTTGAAAATCGCTGCGGGGGGAGGATACTCGATTTACTCTAGGATGATGATTCTTTTCGTCGGACCAGATCTTGGATTACATAGTGGTTAATTCTCGTGCTGGCGTGTCGCCACCATTTCTGGAAGTCGTTGAAGACAGATTTCCTTGTAACGATTAAGGTTCACGATCTCTTTTCTGACTGTGGATCCAGCTTAACAGGCCAGGGAGCAAAGAGGGGCATAACTGGTAGTTCAAAAGGTCCAAGTGCCCTGTTAGACTGAACTTCAGAGCTGGGTGTTACACTCGGAGGATCGTGATCGGTGCCGAAAATAAATGCCCTTCTTTGGCCTTGACAACCGAGAAGTATCACTAGCATCATTATTCTTTGCCTACCCATACCTCGACATTCCCGCCATCCACATCATCCGATGTCTGGTCACTGTCATCTACCAATCAATGCGGCAGTCCTTTCGTTTTGGTAGTTTTCAATGTCTGGACTTCGTCGAGCGGATCACAAAGGAACTGCTACTTAGACCCTACTTTCTGTCATTATCGACGCGTGTTGTGTCTTGAAAACACACAATCATCAGCTTGGTCCTACATGCAATGCCTAATTTGTTACGTTTCACACCTCGAGTGGTAGTTCGGGGTATATGGGTTGTTAAGGTCGCCCTCAGCCTCGGGACGGAACATGCCTGACTGGACTTGACCTTAGTGAACACCTCTCTCTGTCCTGCTCGGTTGTCCAGCTCGATCACGGTCACTACTGGTCGGGAACGTGGTGTCGGATTGGAATTCGCTGACCTATTCTAGTCCCGAAGGTGAAAAAGATAATTTAATGAGACTTATCTGGACTGTTGCGAACCGCCAACAACCTAAAAGTGGACCGAATGGGTCCTGTAGAAGCTCCTCTCGGTGGTCGCTTCGAAAATGACGTTTGTCATACTATCATCGGGAAGCAATTCCTTCAACTGCGCGTTGGTCATAATCGTTTCTGATCACCACACATCATGTGACATGACGTTCACTAAATACGAGTCGGTTGTGAACTTTGTTTGGATCATGTGACAATCATTTATCGATGGGGGACAATAATTCAAGGTTGTTGTTCCCCACTCGGTTTCTCATTGTGACTGATCACGTGATAGCGCGTACAGGTTTAGCGAGTCGATGTCCATCATGATTCTATAGGCCAATGAAAGTTAATCACTCTAAATTAGTCGAAGATCGTTCAGAAGCCGTCACAAGTCAATGAACCAAACATTGGTAATAAATATTTTGATAAGAGTTGACAATAGATGAAAGTGACTATGCTACTACCCTCTAAAACGTTTCCCACAACTTCGAATTGACTGGAAGTCGGAGCTTTGTCATTCCAGCAAGTGACGATAGTACACACGGGTCGCTCAAACGGCGATTACTAAGGAAACTTAGACACCGCGAGCACTAATGAATCCTAGACTAAAGATGGAGTAGGCTTTTGCAGTAGTAGACTATCGTAACCTGTGTCGTTCGACTTGGATGTTCTTTTGGAATTAAACGACGGGGATTGAGGGATTAAACGCATAACACGGTACCATCCTCTAGAGGGGTAATCGAATACTTGAAAATCATTCGGCTGGTATATTGCAACAGCCAGTGGCACCAACTTCTGAGAGAGAATATGACCTGGGGATCATTCCACCAATAGAAGAAGAGGTACAAAGTGAAATCCTCAGTAAATTCAGTTGGTCTTTGATGCCTTAGTAGTCACTTTGATGAGATAATTCCAGACAGTATTGAACAATGAGTTTTTCTGCAAGAAGGGTACAACACGAGCAGTGTTGGAAAACCGTCAACCTATCAGCCTAATAGCTCTAGGTTTCAGCTGAAGACATGGCCCTATTCGGATTGGAACCCACGGAGTTGCTCTTGGCAACTCGATTAGGTTCGCGCTTCGCAATCTTGTGTTTTAAGATAATACTGCAACCCTAGGTATGACGGAGCCTAAACCATATGAGCTAATTGTCACAGTTAATAACGTTATATGGGTAGTTTCCTCGTCACTACTGGCCTGCGTAAGCATCCAATCACCCCTAGGTAAAGCGGGATTGATTTTTCCAACTTAGGTCAACAGTGGCGTCGAACTGACATCTTCCGTCTATCAAGGGTAATTGTCAGGAAGGTCAGATTCCTGAAAATAATCCCAGAATGCCCGAAATCTACTGCGGCCCTCAAACTCCACCACAATTTCAATAGGGAAGCCGGCAAACATCCAGGCCAGTCACTCAGCCAATCAACTTAGCAATAGCCTGGATCAATGAAAAGTGTCATTCAAATAGCGCGAGACCCGTGGCAACTTTTGCACTCGTTTGTTAGCAATAAAGCTGTTGCGTTCTTGCTAAAGAGGCTTTTTCTGACGCCGGGAAGATAGCAGTTAGATATAACAGTAATGTTTACAGTGCTATATGATGTTATAAAGGCTAGGAACTTGATCAGTATGAATTAACCTCAAAAAGTTCAAGTTTGCATATGATAAGAAAACTTCTACTGTCTGTCCACTGATGTTTCCTAAATGCCGCCAGGTCCTGTTTGGTGGCCTTTTTGGGGAGGATCTCATTCGATATCTTGGACTGATTGCACGCCATCGACTGCAATAGCTTGTCCTGAACACCAACAAATTCGCTTCTCAACCGTGCGAATCATGAGAGCTAGTTAATACAAGTTGCCTAATAACTTGGTGAAGAAGTATGAATATCATAACAGGCAAGCTCGGTTGAGTTGACAACCGACACCTTTCCGCTTGAAGCCCTCAAAACGGGCCATATCAATGGTTAGAGTTACTAACACACGTGTCTCAGTCACAGACAGTAGTCCTCGTGCATCACAGCGTTTACCTTCAGTGCATAACTGTCTCCTGATCTCCACACTTAAAACTCAAAGTTTCCGTAACATCACTTCTGTCGGGGAAAAAGGATGTCGGCTGTCGCCTCCGTTGCGCAGCTCCACCCTGACTCCCAAAATAATCTGTGGCAGACAGGACCAACTTGCAATTCGTTCACGCTTTGAAGCTACTGAGGTTGATATGTGTAACTGTTGTTTAGTGATTCGTGGATTTGATTTTTGACTCAATTGACCTTGGAATGGCGTATCTAATAGCAAGATTGATGTGGATGGTTGCTTTACCTCTCGCGACAGAGCATGCGCAACCTTATAGAGAGAAGATACTGATGATGTGTACGTGTTTTCTCGCAGGGAATATGAACTTTGAAGTATTACTATGTTTCATGTACCATATGGCAGTGTTAGTTGCCTGAGGAACAAGGAAAATGTAGGCTATCCTATGGAAATTTAATGCCCTCTGTACTGAAAGTTATTTCCGAATAGACTGCCTTGCTCAACACGAATTCAACACTCTTATTGTTAACTTTAGGCGACAAAACCACTGGAGCCATCGATGCTTTGTCACTTTCTCGTTCCTTGTCCTCCAAATCCATTTTACTCCCAGTACAGTAGAGCTGCTTCTTCTTAGTGTCCACTATCTGTGCTAAAATTGTCCTTCGACGACAATGTGCCAAACCTGTCTCTCTAAAGAGAACGATTCCAAGGCTATCACGATTTGGGCCACTTCCAGGGAGAATTTGAGAAGTATCCTGGCCAAAACCGACATAATTCAGCTGGATACTCAGATTACTATCCGCATTTGGTGTCTAGAAAGCCGTCTTGTCACGTGTAGGGTCATAATGCTCAACGCAGCCTCATGGTTTGCTGAAAGGATGTCAACGGGGCTTACAGGACTGTTGTCGAGAGGGGTGAATCTGTCCCGTCTTCAAAGGCCAGAAATGCACACAAGTCATTTGATTGGATATGTTTTTGCCGGTGCACTCGGTGGGACTTGTCAAATCCACTTGCCTGTAAACCTCGGTCAATAGTCGGTGCCCGGGGTGATTTTCCCATGCTGAAACTAAAAATTTGTTCATTTTCACGAGTGTCCGTCTTTCAGGAGCATAGATCACTTATAATTGACCAGAACTCAGAAATGGGGATTTCAGCACAAAAAAGAGTGAACGTAATGGCAGTAAATGTTGTGAAAAGTCACGCTAACCTGTGCGGAAGTACCACACTCATGCCATGTCCTTGTGTCACTGTGCTCAGCTGGTACTTCAAATATTTTTTACTCCCCACAAATTACAAGTAGTTTACGAGGGATGCAAAATATTCCATGGTGTCCTGTAGTTCAACACTCACAAATCGCGTATGCTTTTAGATAAACACCTCCCCGTACAACCAACGTAGGACGATCGAAATGAGCATGCGAAACGGTACAGTAGTTTTTGGCAATTTGTCTTCCAGCTGTGACCTTACCATAGAGATAAACTGAAGCTCGATCAAAGCTGAGACACCATACATGTATATACAATTCTCTAAAAATCGGTTCAGATTAACGCAGTCTATTTTCTTGTTCACCAGACAAACTATCCTATTTGCTTTCAGGCAATCCATTGTTACAGGTATAAGCCAGATCGTGTAGCCATACACCATGACAATTGGTTTTGCAACCCTTGTGCTGTTGGGAACATATTTTAATTGCCCCGTTCACCTGTGATGGGATTTTTCCCAGTTTTAGTGTGACAAAACTCTCTAAATTTGTATACTGACCGGTCCAGTGTGCCTCCCATATACACTCCTCTGTATTGTTTTATCCTTTTTTCAATGCCAAGGATTTTCGGAGAAGTTGAGCTCCTGTTTCATGCAGAAGCTGACGTTGAGTTGGGGAGATTCAATGCTTCGTAGAACTCGATGTAGTTGTTGAGCGTGATGAGTATATCACTGGCAAATCGTCCGTGGATAACGAATTGCTCACTGACTGTTCTGACCGTATCGGTCCCTAGCTTACTCATGAATATGTGCATCAGAATGAGACGAAGTAAAGTCGAAGAGAACACATTATAACTGCATTCACCTTGCTCTCGTTTGAACCGTACTTCTATCCTGATGCAATTAGCTTGCCACCAGACGCGATGCCTGCGACATCTTCACTGGGTTTCATTCTGATGCATTCATGAGTAAACTAGGGTGCAGTATGCCTGTAACAGCCATAGAGCAGTTCGCTATATGCGAACGAGTTGTCAGTGATATACCAGTCATATCAAACAACTGTGTCGAATTGGATGGACATTGAATGTCCCCGAATCAACCCGCCCGAAGTCAGCTTCTCTGTTGGACAAAAGCTTAACCTCTCAGATGTTCTTGTCATTGAAAAGAAGGAATAAAACGAAACTGCGAATTGTGTACCGAGAGCATACCTGGACCGACATACTTGGATGGCCCCCCAGAAAAAAATAGAAAAAACCTCCATCGGATGCCCCTGGGATCTATTCCTATCTGTTCAGGCGACTGTATCCAACAGCACAGAGTTTACAAACCAAGTATTATGCTCAACGACTATTCGAACAATGGGGTCTGAAACCGAAGCAGATGGATTGTTTGGTGCACAAGAAAGGAATCTGCATTAATCTTCTTTATAAGCGAGAAGAGATATTTGAATCGATTTTTAAAAGATCGGAGGATTGCACTGTATCTACGTTTATGATGTCTCAGCTTTAGTTGAGTACGCAGCTGGAAGACAAATTGTCAACAACTATTGTACTTTTTCGCGTTTTCATGTGATCATCGTATGTATGTTTGTTGTACTAGGGGGCGTTTATCCGAAAAGCTACACGAACGTTTTCGTTCGTCCCTGATTTTATGGAAATCATGGATCTAGCTGAAGCGCCATCGGTTTTGACCGGGCAGGTAGCCCTCACACAATGGACCTTTTATCACGTGCCCCGCACTCTGCCTGTGACTGCAGCCCCATTTATAGCTAGGACAGCAGTGGTATGCCTTTGGAACGCTCACGTTTTTGTTTCATACAAATTCGGACAAACTTTGAGCTTCTGCGGACCCACAGTCACTCTTACCAGTGTATTTCTCACAAGGTCCTGAATTTTTACTCCTTAAACTTTCAATCTTCTCTGTCACATATATATATTCATATCCGTCATGTGAGTTGCAACGTATATGTGAATTGATCAGTCACGGGAACCAGACATTGTTAGGCACGCTACGACTTCTAATGTTTTCTGCGCATATAGTCGGCCATTGTTCACAATGCGTCATTCTGTTATGTTTTTGCTTGTCTTATTGACTGGCACCCCACCTCGGGAAGTTAGGAATACGTCTAAACTAAGACTGTCACGTGTTTGGTGGTTTGGCACTCGTTGATGAACAGCTTAAGGCACATGCGGCGTACTACGGGATTTTAACACAGCTGTTCTACTACTGCCAATGGATTCCGTCACTTTGGGCCAATGCTAAATTTTAATTAGTTTGACGGATACAAGTAATCTGGTTCACTCGTAAAGGAACCAGATGACGCCATCTCAGTTTATTGTTCATTAACGACCTTTGCGAAGCACCCAAGGACATCCTAACAAAGTAATATGCGTTTTCACCGTAGTAGTGCTAGGTTTGGCCGGATTGGTGGTCTCTGCGCCGCTTTTAAATAGTGGGTGTGATGGTACCTCTGATGTGGGCCGTTCTCAGCTGCAACAGTGGACACCGACAACCCCGAGTTTGTCTGTTCTCCCTGTCATAGTCATTTGAAGTTTCGGCTATATTTCTCGCAACCCACGACGATCAAGATGGGAGCTCATAGTTTATTTCACAGCGTCCGGATTTAAATTCATCGACTTATTGGTTGGCCGACTACGGTTTGGTAAATTACATTCTTCCCACATCCTTGAACGAGATAGGTCAGTGGGTAGTGCGCGAATTTACTCACCGGAATGTCCGTGGTTCGAACCCGACCCCTGCCTCTCGACCTCCCCTGTCTAGACTTGGGCAACCAGGCAGTATCCCAGTCTTCGTGCTTCCTTCGGATGGCATGACAGCTAGGCACCGAAAGGGTGTTACAGTTGAACGATTATCTTTTTTCTTATTACATCCTTGAATGGCCAGCCGCTCTCTTCTTACTGACTTGCTTCTAAAAATGTTGATCACATACGAGGAGACCTTTCACACGTGACCCTTTTCTAGAAGGGTCTTTTCCCCCCACGTATTATGCTTTAATTCTACTTCCCCTCTTTTTATAGCTGTCTTGATGTGAAGCGATGCAGCGCTCCCGCGTAAGTCAATATTTCGTCTTTTTCTGAGTGTAATTTTTCCCTTTATATTTGTCTATTCCTCTATTCACCTTTCGAATCAATAATTTCACCACATTTCATCAATTTTGATGGTGTCTTTCTCGTAACGGATCTAAAAATGATATTCCATCATGTGGAAGATACGACTAATCTCCCCCCTTGTTTTTCTCCCCTTTTCTTTTACTGATTTCTTCTCCTCAGGCACTGAAACTTCTTGCCGATTTGCATCGCACTTGCCGTGTTGTTTTTCATGGCGACGAGTCTACTTTACAAGGTGAATATTCTTGGTTTTGGGAAAATCTGTTTCTGCCTGTGCGTGTGAACAGACCAGAAAGCAGTTCTGTTTCCCGGGAAGCAGTTCACTGAGTAGCTTCATTGCCTCGTTTGTTTTGCCCGCTTCAGATAGACTGGTGCGACCATTCGCACAATGTTGAGGCACGGTTCTCTCTGATTTTCGGAACCGATTGGTAACCTGCATGGAACTTGATGGCTCTGATTTATTGTAGAACATAGTGGCCAGAGCACAGTCAAACCCCAATTTGTTGAACGTTGTTCATTAGAATTTGGAATTATGGGTTAAATCCTCGATGTTTAATACACGTGATTGGTATGCAATTTTGATTGGTTCAACTGTCCATCCTGTAGAATGACCCGTGTGGTGTAGATAAAATCGGGGTAACCGTCGAATCCCGGTGCTCTTAATCAAACGACAATAGACGATTCGCTAAGTGCACTAAGTTGTGCACGAGTTTAATTTTTTATCGGGAGATTCAGCTGAATCTCTCGTTTATGACTGTGCCTACCTGATGAGCTCTTAATAAGGATTAAATCGGTCGTGGGCTATCAAAAGGTCTTCAGAAACCTTGTGAGTAGTTTCTTTAAAGATAGTAGACGATACTCACGTAGCCATGAACTCTACCCTTCGAATTTACAGAGTGTCAACCCGGTTTTTGTCTTCCGCATTGCCTTACCAACTCACGAATGATGGACCTCATCTGGGCAGCTGTCACGTGTGAGGGAACTTTGCGTTTGGCGACACGTGGACAGGAGACTTATAATTAGCAATCGGTAGACCTAAAACTGAGCTACCCCTCGGTTTCTAGTTGTTTCTATATCAGTATTGGGCAAGGGTAATTACATATTAACGTGGCCGTATACACGATGATCCCTAATCTAGGACACTGTTACCACGGGGTGTAGACTTTCATACACGGTAAGGCATGCTGAGTGCTGGAATGGGACTGGATACCTCTTGCTTATCAGCCAATCGGATGCAGCTACATTTCTGACAAGTTTGAATGCCCTACCTGGGAATATGTGTGCTTGTATTAAAATAGTGTATCAAAGAATGTCTAAATATTTGTCTTTTGTACGTCAGTCTACTCAAATCGATTACCTGCACAAGCATGGGGTCACGTAACCTCGCATGGCACCCAGTTTCACCTCCAATAAGTATCGTGTGAATGTCCTCCCACGGTTGTAGGAGATCGGCACTAAATTGAACGCGCGCTTGGTTTCAGCTGTTTGAGATTTTTTGTTTGCCGCATTTTAACAAATGCAAGAAAAATGCAACAAAATCCTTGTTGTTGGATAAAAAAATTCGATCCTTAGCGCGTGCGATTTTAACAGCTGCCAAAGAACGAATTCGAGCGGAGTTCCGTGCAAACCAGGCTGTGACCGATTCGCAGAAAATAGAAGAGGTAAGTTCCACGGGTCGGGTTTTTCTGATTTCACTGGAAATGATCCGATTTGCTTTTGAATACTCACTGATTGAGTACGCGTTACCTTTTTTTTAACGACAAAGGCATGGCCCATCGAGCTTATCAAATACCTCACCTCCCTCTAGTCGCGTTTAGGTTGAGTTTTGTGGTCGGTTCCTTACGTGGTTCATACTGTACCGAAACGGCCATAATATCAGCGTGATATGTCGGCCCGTACATCAACGAACTGGTACTCCAATTCTGCCAACTGGTCTTCACCGTCTTCGTCATCCTCAATTGCAACAACATTAATACTGAATGGCGATACGTCACTGTCCTACCGCATGATGCATTTGTCTAAACGTGAAGGAGCTTAGTCGGACAAAGTGAAGGTAAACTGCCATGAAGTCAGTAAATTGCGAACCTGCTTCGCGACTTATTCAATCCTGCATTGGAATGGGTCTGCTTCCTCCACCTGCGGAAGCGAGCTTGGATCCTTCGTCGAAATCTTCAAAATAAGAGCCGCGTTGGAATGGATAAGATCCGCATATTAATAGCGCGGAAAATTTCGATGGTTTATATCGTCCCCCCACTTGGCCTCTACCGTGTAGCCATTTGCTCAAGTCTCAACGAAATATCGACCGAATCACCTGTTTATGGTGTACTTTTCTACTAATCTGCTGCTTAGAGGCCGTCTCTTGTTTTAGCTTTAACAATATTCAAGATGCACAAATGGTTTTCTTAATTTTTGTGTGTGTAGAGATTTCGTCCTGTAAGTGAAGCCAATTTATGGTGAAAAGCCGAGAAGCACTGTACAGCTGTTTCATCCTTTTTGGAAATCATCAGCAGTGCGCATCTCACGAGATTGCGGAGAGTCTGGAACCCCCGTTTTCTTAATACAACACTATTTTTACGGTCTGTAGGATGCCTTAAACCACCCGCTATCTGTTTCGCTCTATTTGGAGCAAATCAGGTGGACCTAGTCCCCCAAATCCCTAGGGTCTGGTGTACCTTGCGACTAACGCTTGTTTACAACACAAGATCGTGTCAACTTTTTTAAATCGTGTGAATCATTTTCATACAACATGTGTTTGCTGAGAACACCTTGGCCGGATGTACGTTTAAACAATAACGTTGTGAACAGACGTTCTTGTGGGACACTCAAATATGAATCGAGGAACCTGTTGTCTATCGTACAGCATAATTGAGGGAACTGGGGAGATTTTTGCCTCTTACACTGTTACATTGTGGAATTGTTGCCGCCTTCTGGATGCGCCATCGCCAACCGGCATTCGGTAGATACAGAATCGTGATTGGTTGTTAGGTCCAGACTTTCGACCAATCAGGGCTCGCCTTGATGCTGGACCGACAAGCGGCCTGATCTTTTGGCCAATCGCATGCAGGATAGGCTTCTTGGCCGTAGCAGCTCCAAATGCTAAAGCGGTTTCGGTGCAGAATTCCGCTTAACACATCACACTAATTTTGCGGTTGCTGGAGACTTTTCAACATGAGTGAGAAATACATCTAGGATTCACTTAAGTGTCTCCTGTCATCAAGTGTGTCTCCTGTCATCAAGTGTGTCTCCTGAGACATTCTTCTTCTTACCGACCGGACCGGTCAACAAAACCAGGACCGCTAAGATTGCTCTAGCAAAGAATAATCCAGATATCCCCAACGGAGAACAGAAAAAACGTTGGAAGTGTTATCCTGTGATTCGTTCACCCTTATGCTTGGACGCAATCCTTTGTGGTTTCATATTGCACCTACTCATAGAGGGGTAGCCTGCAACTCAGGGAACTTCCTAATATCAGGAGCGAAACCTAAATTGTTCGAGTTGAAATCATTTGGTTCCACAAGACGTTTGAATTATTTAAGCCTACGGCTTTTCTACTCTTTTCGGCTTTGTCAGCTCTTGAAATACGGCGAAGACGTCGAAATGCTCCTACGGACCACTGTTATCCAAATGGAATACAATGAAAAGGACAACCGATTCAGTGAGCTTAATCTTTAGTGTTGTGTCGGGGCAGCCGTTGTTCCCATGTGAAATCCGCCCCATCTTAAATGCTGTTTATGTGTTTCTTTCGTTCTGGGTGTATGCGCATAGGCCTTGAAAAAAGTTACAAGGCAACGCGACCAGTCAATGACTGTTCGAATCCGGTTCAAAGCCCGCACACGAGTCATTCAAGTATTCCATCCACCCAGCAAGCTTCATTTATTTTAGTCAGTAATGTAGCTAAACAACGGTCGGCTGAGACAAACTACTAACTAACCAATCAGGAGGTGAACCAATCACAGTCAGGCGAATTCGAACAGCCAATGCGGTATTGGGGACGGCATCCAGGAGGATTGTTTGTACACTGTTAAAAACGCAGTGGTTTTGCTTAATGAACTGAGAGTTTCGAAAAACCGGCCGAAGGTTTTTCTTGACCAACTTCTGGGTTCACGACACATGGATGCCTATCTGGCCGGATTGCGAAGCTCGCTGGATATGGCGCTTCGCCAACTCATTGGCGAGCTCGTGAACGATGCTTTACACCCTGCAACTGTTGTTCACTTATATTGGCCTCAGAGTATGCAGCGATCGCGATCGAACGATTTTTTTCGCCACCAGGTGCCACTGGTATATTTGACATCCGTTTGCTTTTACTCGCGCTTTTAGGTGTGCTCAGTTCGTCTTCACAAGTTATCAGTATGATACTTGCGGCAGGTTTCCTATGTACGAGCTAAGTATAGACTTACAATTTAGATACATTTTAGCGACTTCACACGAGGTGAAGCAGGACTCTCGTTCGCATATGAATTTGATTTTGGTGGCAGACTCAACCGAATCCAGCTTAATTTCTCGTTTGTGATGGGCTTCAACTAGAAGTGCGGCACGAAAGGCCACCATAAACAAGAGACTTAGCTGTATTCAGTTGAGTCTGCTGTCAAAATGAAATTAATATGCGCTTGAGGGCATTCGGGTTCAAGTATGCTGGACGAGCAGTTGATTTTTCGTCATGTAAGTTAGCTTATCTCTTAGGTACCTTCTTGTTCCTGCTGCTGGAGTTTTTGAAACGTTGGGGCACTCTTCCAAATGTGATTCCGTGCAGTTTAGTCGGGGCAATTATGTACTATGTTTTGTGGACCACGATGACTCAATGATGATTTAGTTCAATCAGTGGGAATGCGTGGCTGGTTCCATCCTTCCAGGGAGCTTTTTATATGGCTATCTCTTGCCTTGGACAGTCCTTGGGCATTACTTCATTGCGTGATAATCATGGATAATAGTTATCTTTCAGCTGTCGCACTCTTTCGGTGTTTAGCTGTCACACCACCGGAAGGAAGCATATTGGCTGAGTTCCATCCAGATTGCTCAAGCCTAGCCGGGAGCAGTCGAGATGTTGGGGTTCGGTTCGAACCACGGACCTTCTGGTCGGTAGGTTCACGCCTTAACAGCTGAGCTATCTGGAGCTGATTACCTCATTGTTTTTTTCTCTGGATTTATGCTGTCCGTAAAAATAACCTCTCGGTAGGACGACTTGTTACTGAAATTATGACGCATTTTCAATAAATTTTACTTCTAATTGGGTTGCCAGCAAGCGGACATAAAGCTGGCAGACAAGACGGGGTCAGCGAAGCCGTCGCGAGGCGTACGGGGTGAAACTGCCTGCCTGTCTGTCCAAACACATTAACCCACCCACTCGCCTCTTTAACCCCACTCCATCAGAATAGAATAAAATGAACAATAGGTTAGGCTATTTGTAGAATTCGGTCATTTTGCCGTGTTCGTCGCGCTATTTCTCATTGCAGAGAGCCAAAAATTTTCGACCAACGACCGGAAAGGTCAAAACTACAAGTCCTTTGTGTTGGATCGGAATTCATCCGAGTTCCATCTTTATTCTTCCCTCCCCCATCATGCTGGTTAGTTCAGAGGCGTGAAATCGGTCAAGTTCTCATCCCATTGCTCAGCGTACACGGCACTGGTTGTGAAAAATCTGGCAAAATCAAGGTGACACTGATCAAACTGACCAGAGTCATCCCATCCATCCACAATCCCTATCTTTTTGCATTTTCGTCATCCTAGTTTGTGCCATTTCACTTGTGCATACGTCTCATTAGACATGATAACCAAGGTCGCAGAAATGTCTTGAAAACGTGCCACGTTCAGAATGAGGAATAAAGGAAAGTGATGAGTGTTTTGATGCTGGAGGACATCCTCGGTCCGAAATCAACCGGACCGACGTCTTCTCCAGTAAACATGAAAAATCATAAGCTATTGCTTGTAGTGTGGGTTTTATGAAGGGCCTTTCATCTCTGAATAGCGTGTGGTCGTCCTTTTAAACAATTCCGGAACGGTAACCACAAACAAGTTTTTAGCCAGAAGACAGAAGTGTCAACTTACCAGATATGAACAAATTCATTTGTTAGAAAGATCCTTTTCGCCTGAAAGTTTGACAACAAGCTTTGTAGAATGCAGCATTCGCCTCCCTTAGCATCAGGACCTCCGAAATGCGCGATCATACAGACCATTCGTCCGAACTCGAGATCTACCAAGCTGGCTTCCAACCAGGTACGCATGAGCCTTCAGAGCTCCTCTGAACAGCGCTGGGGTCGAAAGGAAAAGTTGTGATTGCTTCAATGGGTAAATTCCTTAGTGTTAGGGCTAGGCGCTCGCGCCAAGTGAACCGTTCGTACGAGGATAAGTCAGTTTACATTCGTAGTACATAACTCGGTGCCAAACCGTTCAGCTGTAGCACCCTTTCGGTGCCTAACTGCCATCCCACCAGAAGGAAGCACGAGAGCTAGGATAATACCAGGTTGCCCAAGCCCAGACAGGGCAAGTCGTGAGGCAGAGGTCGGGTTCGAACCACGGACCTTGTGGTCAGTAAATTCGCACTCTAACCACTGGGGCGTCTCGCCCCACCCTTTCTTCAGCTTGACGCTATCGTATGACACAGGAGATGGCACCAACATCTTCAGAGCGTAACTTCGCTGTCACACGAAGTTTCTTTGTTGTTTCATCTGGCTGTGTGTTGACATTCACTGGTTTCAACAACCCGGCGTGGATATTCCAGCGATAGAAGATCTTTTTGGCCAACTCTGTTGTTTAGATGTCTTCAGTCCAGTTCTGTACAGACTTCAACTTGATTAATCGGCCTGTCTAGTTGATTTCAACTCATCTGCACACTCTGTTGTGCTGCTCCAAATTCCTTTGTAACCAAAATGCTATGTGCAGTGACGTGTATGAAGCACCAGTGATTGAGTTTGAAACGGCTTCATTGTGAACATTTTCCGTCTACTCATCGATTAGATCACTCCCTTTCTAGGCTTTTTGCTATGTACTCACCGATTATTTTTATTAAGTACTTTTCATGATTTCCTAGGTGTATGATGACAACAAATAAGTGCACTGAGCTTAGAAATGAACGATCTGCTCACGAAAACATTCGATGTGCCTGCCTGACAGGCCCGAACCAAAAATTAACCAATGGGAAATACGTGTCCACTAAGTCTCATCCGTCACCGAATACAAGAAGTGACGAAACTGCGCGATTGTGGACGAAAACAACAGGAACAATTTAGTTTTTGTTAGCTAATGAGAAGGCCAATGGCCGATTTGGTACCAGAGTCACGAATTTGGACGATGTCACCTTGGTTTATACGATCTATGCATTGCAGTCCAATGTACTTCACACCACAAAGCCTCCCTCTTGTTTCCGGCTTTCTTTCTTCTGTAAATTGCTTTACCTTCACTCAAATCTTTAGTTTAAATTGGAGTTTGTTCACCCACACAATCGAATAATTTATGCGTTTCTTTCGTGATTAGAGCTGAATCTTCGTGAGGGTCTAGCCTACGGAGACAACGAGCCAGTTACAACCAAACCACCGGAAACCAATAGCTGATAGCAACCTTTTTATCGTATTTGAGTATATTGTCACTTTAAAAATACAAAAAGATGATTTCTTGTGAGTTTTTTGCTTCTAAGATGCGGGTGATGTTCATGACAAGGTTGTAAGAAATGCCCTTGACTTTTTGGGAAGTTGCTTTATCGGATATGCGATCGTTTCTGGGTAAAACAACGAATTCCCGCTTTAACTCACTTCTTCATTGTCATGTCACCATTTGAACTCACGTCATTTGCGTGGAACAAGCAATATGGTTGCTTCATTGGTCAAACCACCATAGAAACAACCCTGAGGTTGAAATATGTAACTCCTACGGTCCATAAACTAAAAGAATGTGTATTTTCATGGTAGCGATAGTCTCAGGTCCGTTACCAGGTTCTTCTTAGTGTATCAGAGTTTGAATTTTTTTTCCGTAACAGCCAGTCACAGAAGTACCATTGATGAGTGCAGTTCATCATAACTAGAGAATCCATTAAAACGAATCCGAACCCTGTATCTGACGTAGATGGGTGACAAGCTTCAAGTTCCTCCAGGAATTTGGGCGTAGCAAAAATAGGCTTGGCAGTGTGCAGTGGTAGCTCGGGTGAGTTTATTGGTTGTTGATCTGTTCGCCGAGCTCGGTTTGCAAGCCAATTGCCAAGCTCGGCGAACAGATCAACAGTCACGTGATCAACAATCAATAAAAATAGGCGTATATGGAATGCAGTCTAAACCTCTGAGGATAATGGAACACAGGTCTGGTTCATGTGGGTCAGCGTTGAAAAGTACTCTGGTGGACAACGCATTTGCTTATTGGTCAGATTATAGCACGCGCACGTGATTTGCAATGGCCACAAAATATTTTCTCTTCAGATTACTGGAAGATTCTGAATTGATGAATGCGTCCACATGCTTAAAAATGAGTCATTCACTTGTGCTATTTTGAACCATATTTTTGGAGTACTTTTGTACTCAAGGTTGTCAGGTCTATGCAGCATCTAAGTTCAATATGTTCCATTCTTCAGTAGCTTCAACCTCTGCTCAATACTCAGCAATCATGATAAATTTTGGTTGCACAGAGCAGTGTTTGGCTTTAAGCGATCATACAGTGACCGCTGACCGGATTAACAAGATAGAATCACGACAAAAAACTTGTACAACGCAATTTACAAACATTTATAGATCACCTGACACACGAAATGGAAATTTGGGCGCGATTTTTTAGTCGCTACGTGAGTTGCAGAGTAACTAACCGACAATTTGTCTTATTGTGGTTGACATCCATTTGCGGAACTCGCTCTCCGTAACGTGAAACAGTCGCTGCAGTGTAACTGTTGAGAAGAGACCAAACGACGTGATTTAATGCTGAGGCTAAATCAGAATGACCAGTTGACTGGGTCGGCAACATGAACATTCGCACCCTCGGGTCAAAAGTGATAATTTGGCTTGCTGTACACATCGAGAAGCAAGTTTGGCTAGACCGTCGATTGATTTTGTGACGTGTTGAGTCAAGTGATCAAGGTTTCGTCATCATTAGAGAAAAACGGCCGTGGGAGGGAAAAATGAGAGGAATACGGCGGCTGAGACGAGCACCTGCGCAGAATTTTCCAGTAGCGCTGTAGGAGGATCCTCTCTGCAATCTATAGAACGGTTCCGATTTACCACCGAGACACTGTTCTCTCTGTAGTGTTCCACACACAGAAAACAATGCAACTATCACGAAAAACGGCAACAAAATCTTGAATCCGAATATAATAGGCCTAACTCAAGAATACGTTGATAGAAACGACTCTTACATATACGTAATGCACTACTCATAAGGTTGCTGAAAATTCTTCGACAGCCCACGACCGGTTTCGCCCTTCTTGGGGCTCATCAGGTAGGCGCAGTCCCCAACAGTGCAATTTGGGTTCAAGTAGAACATAAGGTTGACGGAAACTCGGGGACTGCGCCTACCTGATGAGCCCCAAGAAGGGCGAAACCGGTCGTGGGCTGTCGAAGAGTTTTCAGCAACCTTATGAGTAGTCCATTACGAATATACATGTATCGCGATATCTCGAATATCGTAGCAACTGGAACATGAGGCGGCCTGGTGCAGCACATTCAGTTGCCTGAAAACATCACAAACGGGAAATTCAGCTGGGTTCCAGGTGAGTCTCTCGCAAAACCAAATTGATTTGCAAATGAGTGTATTTCTGGAAACCCTTACATCACTTACATCAGGCACAACATGAAGTGGGTTGACAGGGGTTTACAAACTGACGCAAGAATGTTCATCTGGTGAACAGACAGACATTGTGCTAATATGCAGTTCGGGTATACGACAAGTCAAACGAGGAAATTGTGGCGCTACACATTCTAACTATTTTTATGTGAGTATGAATATGTACTAATGTGTGATAGTACTTTCAGCATTAGCAGTCGACTATTCTGCCTATGGTGGTGACGCGGGGACTCACTGGGAATTATGCGGGTCTTTCAGCGTTTCTCCGGATACGGATAGGATTTAGAACCTTATGAATATGTAAAGTATGCATGCAATCCTAGGACAAGCGGAACGGAACACAGATGAGACTTGTTGGGCACACACAAAATTCAACCTATACTGAATTCCGATGCAGGGTCTCTCAGCGGCTAACTACATGCCTGTTATCGGAAATCCGAAACTAAAAAGTCAAGGGCTGGTGGTACTTGATACAATGCGACTCGAAAGATGCATGATTTTGGCCATGATTCACCGTCATACAAGGTGGTACTCAAATATGGTACTCGTATCTCCGTGGTGTCCTTCGTTTGAAAAATTATTGCTCTGTAACTTTGTTTGCTTGCTCGGACTACTGAACCGTTCCTAGTAGTCAAAACGTTTTTCTGGTCCACTTGCGTCCGGCAATTTGCTCATGCAGACCTGATGTAACAGCCTTTTTAGTGAAAACGGGCAACATTTCGCTTGTAATAATGCAGTGGGTCTAACGTGAACAGACGACTCTGATATGCGCTGATGATGAGCGCAACTCGAGTCCGATGCTTTCCCCATCTGAGTTGTGTCTGGACAGGAGGATGACTGTCCAAACGAGAGTGATTTGAGCGTGCACTCTACGAATCCCACAAATGGACATGAGATTTTTTTTGCGTGTTTCACCCACCTTCTAGAATTGCTCTACAGCGGATCTCAGGTAGGTTATTATACGGGATCACGTGATGATCCATAATGGCCCACATCCGTAGACGGAACAAACACTGGAATGTCCCATGGTAAAATATCACTAGTTGACATCATTTGGACTGGTTGAAGGTAAAAACTAGGTTTGCGGTCCTTTTTGTAGGATAATCGAGGAAGAGCCCTTCAGTTAATCATTTGTTATAGCATGAATTGCTGTGGTTTGAATAGAATTTGAGGTTTATCAGGTTTCATATCTACGAGAAGAGTGGCGATCTTCCTCCAGTTTGAAAACCTTTGACCAGGAGAGGTGCGTCATCTGGATAAAATGCTCATCAACATGTCTGGTATCCTCCGAGGAGTGTGCTACTTCACAGATAGGAGATAAGTGGGTCAGTCTAATTTTTTTGGTTTACGAGAGACTGACTAACTTCCAAGAGAGTTGTTTCTCAAGGAGCCATACCTGGTCCTCCGATTCAAAAGGTGTAAAGATCATTGGAAAACCCTTATTTTGGGTGTTAGTATCTTCACAAAGAGAATCGGGTCAATTCAAGGACGCAGTTTGGAGTAAGACACTTACTGGTGACGGGAGTCTTTCAATCCGTAGAAACGATATTGTAGAATGCTGACACGAAGATTCGAAAAGAATGTTTAACGACAGTTTGAACTGAACGCTGCTAGATAGTACTTCTGGCTCAATTCAGCAGGGATATCCTCTCTGTCAGTAGCGCATAAAATGCTTTGAGAAATGTCGTTTTTCCCGAGGTCACAGGAATGAATGCCGCCAGAAAAAGATGTCGATTAGGAGTTTGTGTCTGTCCTGAGGAGGCCTTTGTGCCCAGCTACGAGGCAAGCTGTGTAGGGATCAACGAAGAAATTAACCATTTGCAAAGCGAAGACTACCCCACTTCGTAAGTCAAACTGGTGTAAGCCTGTGCCACTTGTTTCCTAAATGTTTCCGCTTGCTTACAAGAGTCAGCTTCACGCATCAACTCACCCAATTCAACCAATCAAATGACGACACAGTGGCTTTATAGTCCTCATGTTTCTCCTTCCCGGTAGTATGCAGTTCTATTTCCGGCAAATAATAACGAAGAGGGTTGTATCTCAGCTGTACACGAGAGTTCAAAAGTGGTACTCAAGGTCTGCGATAAGTAGCGGAAGGTATGTGGAAGCAGGCCTTGAAGGTGTTCTTCGGGCTAACACAACAGTTTTCGTTAAACCTTATGCCTTGGATGGTATTCTTCCCGGGGCGCGAAACTATGGGAAACCGGATGAAAATTCCTGGAGATATGAAACATGTATTGTGTATCCCCCCAGGAGTATGGTCTGAAATCAGTGCTATCAAACTCGTTTCGCACAACGTGCTTTCTACCTAATTGATAGGCAGTGCTCATGTTTGTAAATAGATTTCACTCTTTGTTTTACGCAGTTTCAGATCCTATTTGTGTATATTGCAAACTGGATGGGAATTTCCAGCTGTTTTATTCCTTGTGGAAATTACTGTCTGTGCAAATTCTGCAGTTCGTTCATGAGAATCGAACCTGGATTGTTATTAATCTAGTGTTTCTCCTAATTGTTTATTTTGTGCGCTACAGGGCTTGTAGAAGTCCGATGATCTCCCTCTTCAGCGAACACAAGTCCGGTAGTGACATTTCTGGTACGGACGACATTTAGTTCTTCGATACTCTACGGCCAGTCTTTTCTATCAGATGTGCATCGATTCCGAATGGATAAGTCAATCGTGTTTCGTATTCGGACGTAATTTGGGACTTGCCTGCCATCTGGATGTTAAGATGACGTAAACGGAGAATAAACGGGGTTTCCGATGATATTCTCCGACCGATAACACGGGAAAATGGCTGCCCATGAATCACCTTTCAAACTGTCTGTTTTGGTTAGAGACTGAAGACTCCTCGATGGTCCATTGCTGATTGGGCCAACTTTCAGATAAACGCATAACTCCAAGTAAGTTCCAGAATAATTGCACGATGTGGGTAAAAAAAATCGTCTGAGAAGTCATCACTCGATGAGTCAGTCAACACGTGACCATATGATGTGGACTGAAGGACGCTCTGTCTTGTCTAAGTGAGAGCTAATCACATTGCTGTCCAGCCACTTAAGACCGGATGATTAAGTGTGCAGTCAACGGCCGGAAGGTCGCGCGATCGAAACTCTCTGGGTTTCGTCAGATGCCCACTTTTGAGGGCCCTCAGTTAGGATGAAACAGGTCTTCACTGCTTCCCGTTTGCTTTCAGTATAGATTGGCTTCACTTGAAAGATGAAATCTCGACGAAAAATTAAAAAACCTCCCCACACTCCGATCAATATTTTATATGTCTTGTTTGCACTTAGTGCTCGTTATCTGATGGGCTAGTATAAATGCCAGCACTGTTTTTTATGTCAGTTAGTTGTTGTTATCAAGTCAATAACTGAGTTACTTTCAAGTCAATCATGCTTCTCTGTACTTGGTCTGACCTAGTTCTTGATGACCGTCTACGTGTGTTTCTTGAACAAATACGCTCATTTGTACATCAACTGGGTTTTCACGGGAGATTCAGCTGAATCTCTCGTGGGCTGTTGAAGCGTCTTCAGCAACCTTGCAAGTAGTTTCCCTTGAGAAAATACTATTGCGCTTCATTTATTCAGGCCTTCGTTTTTGGAAAAAATGGTTTCTACAGTCTAGTGAGAGGAGTATTGGGCAAGTTTGAGTTGGCTCGGAACACACTGTATCCATGCAAATATGAATTTGCTCTTATTCGAAAAATCAGGCGTATGACTGGTCGTGACCGGTCATCTCCGATAATTTATAGCTGTGAATTCCAATCTGTCTCCTTATTTATCAGTCTTTTTACCGGGTCCGGTGTGCTTGATAACTGCCTTTCCTGGTTTTAATTTCCTGATCTTTTAGCGTACTGGTAGCACCTGAGTTGTTGTTTCAACTTTCTCACCGGCATTCAGACCAGCCACAGAGACACTGACACGTTTTTCTCTCCACTGCTTAAGTGACTACGAAGAAAACAAGAGCATGAGTCTTGCAGACGTTTGGAATCTCACGTGAGCAACCACATCGGAAGTAGGACACCTATATGAGGTGAAAATCAACGCTGGTCTTGGCGGCAAAATCTCCAGTAATTAGTGTTGGGCGATAAAGCACCCCTGAATGAAAGACCAAATTTGTGTCTTACAGCCTTAATCAGGTATCCGTAGGCTTGTCAAATGGGACCACTGTATTCATCGCCGGCTTCTACCGACTGTGCAGCTTCCTACGTCGTGCTTACCTCGGGCGAATCTTATGGTCCTGACCATACATCCCTCTTACTGTTTCTTCATTTCGTAAGGCAACTATAAACGTTTACCCTTGGTTTCCTACTATTCCTAAGAGGGTCACGTGCATTCCAGTCATGTTGTAAACCTTTTTCACAGACCAGCTGTGAACTGAGTAAAAAAAAACTCCAGCTTACAGCAAGATTCGGTAGATTGTCCCTATTGATCATTAGAATTGAGAAATATCCACCAAGTTCTAACAAATTAGGGTTTTTCTTTCTACGGCCCGACACTACTACTCATAATATACTACTTGCAAGAATTCAGACGGTTTTGTCGCGTCTTTCAACAGTGGGCTGCGTTCATGATTGTTGCCTTTTCTAGTAGACAGAGAAGGACAAAACTTAGGAACAGATGTATAAAATGTTGAAGGCCAAACTGTGATAACGAGCGTAGGAAGTGAGTGCATAGTGATTTCGTAATTTGGCCCTGTCAACGAGACTCACTACCGGTCGAATGAACGTGTAGCTCCTCACCTGAGTGGAGAGAATTTATCAACATGACTAAGACGGAAAACTGGACATTGGATATATGTGTTTGCTGGTCTGTTTGCCGAGCTTGCCAGTTGGATTGCAAACGTTTCATCACCAATCGAGGTGACATCGTCAATACCATCAGAGTTTGGACTGGTAATGTGTTAGCGGAAGATGTTGAATTCACTCTGGCGAACGGAAGAACAATTCAGATTTCTTCACATTCAGTCAGAGGACTATTTTTAATGAGGGTTGTCCTGTCGTTTCTGAAAGGATGGCTACTCAGACAGTCTGTGAGATTTGGGCGGCTTAGAATCTCACGAGGCGATTGGAGCCACCAGGCTACACGCAGCTCACATTCAGTAGACAGTAGGAACAGACGGATGAAGGCAGCGTTCCATGAACGAATGGGTTAATAAACATCGTGGAATGAGCGGAACGTGTACTCAACAAAAGGGCAATCGATGAGTTCAAGAAAAAGGGGCAGTGGGGCAGCAAGGCTTTCTGGAAACAATAATAATATACACATAATATGGAAACGTACGGATACGGCCATTCAGAGAGTGTAAACAAGCAGTATACAGTGATAACAGCACAGAAGACAGCAAGTACGTTCAACAAGTATTGAAGAATCAAAAGCAAACGGTAACTGTCTGGAAAACGGGTATCGGGTGGCACAAACTAAATAAACCAGGGAATGAGCAACATGAATGCAAAGTGCGCTGTGGAAAGAACTCGTAGGTCTCGCTACTCATGAGTAATCAAACAAATATGAAAAATAATAGCTGATAGTCGTTAATTCGCGGGAAGAATCAAAACAATCGGTCACGAAAACTTTTAGGACAACGACTTTTCGGCCGAAAAGGAGACTTTCCAGTCCGGGAAACCCTTGTGAATTGTTTTTCCCGTTTTAGTACTGATTAGGTGTTGCCACAAAGGAACAGTTTCTACTCTCCAGGAGTAACCCATATGCCAATTGACACAATGCATCACAATGGGAAGACCCTATGCTGCCGATCCATGTGTAGCCAGTTGTGACGCTAAGTGCTCCATGTTCAAAGCTCTACCTTTGCAGTAATCCACAGTAGCGAGCTCTTTCTAACCCAGTGTATCTAGAGTATGCGCTTGTTTGAGCATTCTACGAGCTAAATACATGCTGAAAAGTAGTCACATTTTGTAGATTCTCCCCAAGTTCAGCTCTATGACACAAGAATCCCTCGTTCTTTGTGACTTATCATGGGGAAAGGGTCAGATGCTCGTCACCTTCGACCAGTATAATACATAGAAGTCGTAGATTGATGCGAAGGCTCCTACCACATGCAGAGTGACACTTTCCAGGGCGTCCACAAAGATATTGATGAGAACACCAGGATGTGCACAAGACCTTCGGACTCTGGTACTCTGGTACATTTTGGGCTCTGCCTATTCCTTCGGGTGATTCCCGAATAGTCAAGGTATTGTGTGTTGGATTCCGTTTCCACCACTTGCTCTTATCGGTACGACAGACACTCCGGAGGCCTTCATGCCTATCTAAAAATCTGAATAGATATGAAACGTGTAGCGTGATGAGTTTTCACCGCGCTCTATAACTGGCGTCGTAGTGGAGTGAATTTAGATCTATTTGCAGAGATTTGATGGAGGAAACTTTTTCACCTGATTAGAATGGTGTCGCCTCAACTCTCAGCGACGAAGAGGTTGGCTTTGATCATGCTCAGGCGTTGAAGTCTGATGCGGACGAAGGGGGCACAATGAGTTCCACAACGCTCAGAATATGCGTAGCACAATTTTTGTAAGGGTTTGTGTCATCGAGAAGGTGAGCAACAGAGCAGTCACAACGCTCTTTTTAGGGTAGGTAAAACCGTTCAACAGTTCGTCATAGATTTGATTACTTTGCGGCAGACTGGTCCCTAAAATCTCGTCAACGTTCTTTTCCAGTCTGAACATCAAGTTCAAATTAAACACTCATTCTGCCAACGAATGGGTGGAAAAAACTCATATGAGGTTCAGGAAATTATTTTATTTGGTACAACATCATTTATAAGCTTACTAAGATCTCTTCAACGGCCCACTGCTGAGGTGTTCTTTAGGGTATGAGTGTGAGTCACTTGTGATTACCTAACGCAAGCGACAGCACCTGCCTGTAGGTATGATCTATCCAGTTGTTGAGTTTTGTTTATGCAAGGTCAGTCAAAGATGGGTTCATGAAGCAACGTATTTGATTTGAGTAACTTCTTCAGCTTATTGGGTGGACTATTGAGCACGCATGTAGTAAAATCCCAAAGCTAGGCAACACCATAACTATGCAAACGTAATCTTGTTCTATCCTCTTGGCCAGACATGAGAATGAATTCAGAATAGTTGTCCCGGAGTAAGTAACATCTAGTTCGGATTCGTCCGACTCGGTTTCGCCACCAAATGGCTTCCTTTCTCTGTGCGTTTATTACTTCCGGACTACGACATGCTTATCAAGCGTGTCCGGTAAATTTATGAAAGGTGGGGACAACAACGTTCCTCATTATGAGTGTGCGATCCGCCTTTGTGGGTAAAAATAAACAATGTGATTTCCGTTGTCAGCTTGCTGTATCGAAGGTTCTTTCACTGGGCGGAAATGTTCATGGGTTTCGACTCATTAGCCCATCTCTCCCGCATTGAGTACACTCAGGATCATGCCTGTTAATCCACCCGATTTGAATTGGCGAAGCCCGATGGAAAAACAAACCAACGCGTTGTAGGAGTTGCAGCGTTCACCTGGAAAAAGTTTGCACAGACAACACAACATACACTCAAGAGCAATTACATATGCCAGACAACTGAGGTTATTGGGTTATGTGGATGATAGCCATGGACTAGCCCATGGCGTTAGTCGGTCTAATAACTCCGTCACTGGTGGACTGCTTATTCACTTGTTTGAGATGGGACGTGGGTATGCTGTGCGGTTGCTGACTGTTGCAAGACCACGGGTTTGAGTTCCGTGCGAGAAAATTATCATTCTACTGGAATTGCAATGCCTGTAGAACACGATGAAACGTAGCGAAATACAATCCTTTGCAAACAAATTTGGTCTTTCGGGAGAGGAGTGCACTACCGCTGTACGTGTATCGCGATATCTCGAATATCGTAGCAAGTGGAACATGAGGTGGCCTGGGGCAGCACATTCAGTTGCCTGGAAATATCACAAACGAAAGATTGAGCTAAGTTCCAGGTGAGTCTCTCGCAACTAAGTGTACTTCGCTAATTTCGGCCAATCAGGTTTCAAGTAGAACATAAGGTTGACGGAAACTCTGGGACTACGCCTACCTGATGAGCTCCAAGTTGGGCGAAACCGGTCGTGGGCCATCAAAGAATTTTTGAACAAACTTATGAGTAGTGCATCACAGAATGAAACATACTTATATGGAACGCGTGAACAACCTGATCAGCCTGGAAGATACTAAATTGCATCAGGCAGCCAAGATGGGTCAGACATTGTGAAGAAAATAGGAAGTGTATTCGACTGTTGGTCTGTTCGTCAAGCTTGGCAGTTGGATTGCTGCAAACGTCTCATCACCAATCGAGGTGAGATCGTCAGAGCGGGGTTGAGTGACGATGGCACTGAGGATGTCACCTCGACTGGTGATGAAACGTTTGCAATCCAACTGCCAAGCTTGGCGAACAGACCAATCAGCTCACCCGAACTACCTATATTCTCCAACATTGCCAGGAAGCGCGTTCATGTTAAAAATATGATAACCACTTCATTGTTATGAGAACAATGAAGGTAGCGAACAAACCTTGTTTTCTGTGATTGTTCCTCTTGACCAATACATCACAAATTTATATGTTACCAGAAATCACGTGAAAAAAAGGTTGAAAAGCGGGAGTACACTTTACAGGAATCAAAGGAAGGGGGGTTGAATGAGGGGTAGGTCAATGGGTCAAAGAATCAGGTGAGTGACGTCAATATCAGACAGGCTTGTGGGACCGGATTTTTCGCAGGCCAGTTCAAGTTCAGAGGTCGCACAAGTTTCTTCTGGACGCAAAGTTGTGGATCCAGCAGTCGGATTCCAATTGCCTCTGCGATCGATACTAGTCTGAATCGTATCAATCGTGATCGGTTCAGAGGTGCCCGGTATATGATGGTGAAGGCTTGATCTTTGTCGATGACATGATTGGTTTCGGCCAAATGTGATGCGATCGCACTTGAGCCTGGTTTCTTCCAGCTACCACTCAGGGATATGGGATTGTGTTCCCGCATTCTGTCCGACAAATGCCTTGTGGTACGACCAACGTATGATGCTCGGCACGAGCATACAAATGAGTACACACAAAAGCTGGTGGTAGAACGTGGCAATTTGTCCTTCAAGCGGAAGCTGACAGTGGGGCTGGAGTTGAAACTCAAATACAGATTAGCAGCCATATATGTCGTATCAACAGAGTTTCTAAGCCTTCTGGTGATTAGTTCAGCAACCGAGTCACCTTTGAATGGAAGCCTCATGTAAACGGGCTCCTTTCCAACGGAACATTGAGTAGGTTTGGGTTTAACGGATTCCATAGTCTTGAGTACGAACCTTTCGGGATATCCGTTCTGCAGGAACGTGCGTCCCAAGAACTTTAGTTCCTCTTCTAAACAGTCGGGGGAGCATATCTTCATTGCTCTCTCAGTCAGGCATCTAATTAGATTACGCTTTTGTTGCAACGAAACGAAGCTATCGAAGTGAATATACTTCATTGTTCAACAAAATAAACGCTCCCTCTCTACTGGTAGAATTTTCAGCACGTGGGAGATTTCACCTTCTGGTAAAAACGCATTTCTGGTGTTCGGATTTGTAGCCTTGTCAGACGAGACAGTACTGCGAGACAGTCACGTGATTTATCCAACGAAATGGATCGGCCGGTTTGCCTATAGGGGAATGCGAGGTGCGAGTGCAACCGGTTTCAACCGGAAGTCTGTCTAATATGGGGTTCAAATGCTATGCAAAAAGATTAAAATTTTGAAAGCGGGATCTCAGGTTCAATATTTACGAATGAGCTCAGTTTGATACTTTCAAAAACAGCACGCAAGCATTTACTGCTCCAAGAATGGGCATACAGTCATCTACTGATACGCTTGAGCTCGTATGAGTTATTGCGACGCTCACCTGTAAATGGAAAGATCATATTAAGAGGAGTCATTTAACGCCTCTTTCTACAAGAGGCCTAAAAGTGCCTTTTGTTGGTTGCGCATTTTACGACCTTCTAAAGCTGTCCAATGAGGAGGACAAAACTGATTCAGTTTTTCATTTCTTCCGCTTCCGCGATCTGGCATAGTACATGTGCTTGATTCTCAGTTCGTTCACCAAGCACACCCACTTATAACTGCCGGTGCTAGCAGTCTTCATGTGTTTGCAGGATCTCAGCTGGCTCCCTCATCCATATGTGTGTGTGTCTATTGGGCGATGTATTGGGTGTGAGTCTGTTAGACCTTCAAATGGTCTACTATGGCCTGGTCAAGGAACCGACCAGTTCATTGTGAGCAGAATGCAGTTACAAGGATGCTGAGTTGTTGATCAGCCGTTTCACATCTTTGTAGGAATGTGAACTGACACTGAGGCGGTGGTTCTGATACACTGGCAGCCATAATCGCAAAAGCGTTTCCAACTTTCTTACTTTTGGACGGCCGTCTCCAGAGACAGGATGAGTTCGCTTCGGAAATGGAAAATACTTAGGCATGTCGATTCTCTGCCAGATCTACACAATCCGCTAACCAATGTCGGTTTTCAGTTATCAACCAGGACAACAATGCCATCTGCGATCCTGGTTAGAAACCAAGGCATATTTGGTAATTTCAGCGGCATTCCAGGGTAACAAATGCCGAAATCATTGCAGACGCCGCCGCTGGAATTTACGGCATGGTGGTTCATGACAAAGAATTCTGATCTCATCTTTGGGTACGTTCTATAGACAGCGAACTCTCAATGTACGTTGGTACACAAGTAATCCAGATCCCTCAACTTTCGGATATCTGTTCATAGAAGCCACGTTTCTCAGGCCTAAATCAGGACCTGGCGGATGGGCACGTTAAAGACCGGAATGGTCATGCATACACACATATCTCAGTTCTTTTCCACAAGATGGGGTTCGGTGGCCTGGCACTGTCGATACGCCGTCAGCGTTGGGCAAGATAGCGAAAGCAAGGTATATGAAGTCGGCATTCTGCTGAGTTACTTCATCTCTCAAAGGAGCTTTCGTTCAGGTGGCGAAGGACTTGGTCTTCGGCTAGATCAGGCTGCATCCGAATTCATACGCTTATTTCAAGTCAGCTACTCAGGTTTGGGGGCTTAACTGGACGTCAGGATGTGCCACCAAGCCCTTTCTGGTGCTAATCGATGACAAACTTAAAGAACACCGGAGGAAGTGGGTACTCGCTGACGAACTCCATTGTTTCTTTGTCGAATCTCTGGACTCGAAGTTTCACTGATCAGTAATAGGTCCGAATGAGATTTACTAGCCTCGTCGAAACACCGCCAACCAAGAGAATTAGCTACAATGACTCACGTGCAATCGAACCGAATCAACTCGGTGAAGCATGCTGTGATAAACCGCCGGAATTTGGAACAATGCTGTTTTCGTTACAAAGAGAATAGTTGGTTCACGCGGCTTCTTCCAGGACGAAACCCTACCTGGTTTGGCTTGGTGCGCGGTTTTGAAAAAAAAAATCATAGCAGAAGAGATGTGAAAGTCTTATAAGTGATTTCACGGCTTTTATCACGTACCATTTTTGGGGATCGGTGGTAACACTGAATTATCCAAGTCTCACTCAGTTTTCCAGATTGAACAAAACAGTTTGTGGACTGCTCCAAGAAGTTCCGAGATGTAGGATCCCTCGGCAGGTATCCCGTCTTCTCTGGAGGGGTTTCTATTCCCTACTTGCCTGACAACCGCGGCAACCTCTGGCTTACTTAGCTGTTCACAGATGACACTATATAGTATTGAGACCGGACTGGTCTCGAGCTTTGGTTCACGTATAGCTTCGAAATGTTTAGAATATTCCATCTGTCCGTTCATCCTCTAGTTATGACTGTTGACAAGGTGTCCATTTGTTCCACCAAACAAATGCTGGTGAAGCCGAAGTATTCTCACGGCCAAAGATAGTGTCAAAAACGTTTGCCGAAGTCTGATTGCATGTCCGACCAGTACAAAATGTACTTCCTCCTGGTTGATCGGGTGGTCTTTCGCTGGAGTGTGTGAGAATCAGCGATGTCTTTCTGGATAAGGAAACAATGTTCGTTTGATGGCATTGTACACACGGTCTAGGTGGTCTACGTTGCTTTTTGTAAAGAGATTTTCGAAGCTACTCACTAGTCGTTTACCAGCTAGCCAGCTGGAAGGTAAGAGCTGCTTGTGTGTGCAATCGGAAGGTATCTCGTGCTTCTCGATGAGGTAGAATGGCTTTTGAGTTTTGGTGGACACCTGTATCATCTAGAAGCGAAGTGGAGTTTAATCATGACCAACAAAAGTGCATGATCCATACCTGGTGCTTGTCCAGAATCCGCACTTCTATAAGGTCTGCAATCTCCATTGATGAGGCCCACCGTGCGTTCCCAAAGGTATAGCCCATATGGGAGACCATCTGACCATTGTCCGAATATCGTGTCAGTAGGTGTTTTCTGGGACACCGTGAGAAGGTAGTGACAACCAAGATATGACTAAAGGAGGCTAAGTGACCATTTCCACAGGGCTTACCCAATCCAAACTGGCCAGGTACATGGCACGTGTTACTGAGCGCTCCAGTCACTCGCTACCATCAAAAAGTCTCGTCTAGAGGTCTCGTTGACTACCTACTGCAATTGTTCACAGGACTCGCTCACTATGGATAAGTCCAAAAAAGATGCGGGGACACTCAAGCTCAAGTGGATCCCTTTGAAAGAGTGAGAGCCTTGGAATTAGTGAATTCCAAGCGTGTTGCCAATTACAATAATCGCAACTCAGTGATCCGCTGGTCAGCTATGATAAGGCCAGTGAGAAGCGTGTAATCGGGGAACATGGGTACATCACGTTTCAGAGTTGGGTAGCCGGGTTTCCGATTGATATTCCTAATTACTGCACGTGCAGACACATTAGTTGACATTGTCAAGTAAAGTAGGAGTATTCCAAAAACTAACAAAGCGTTTATACGTAATGCACCACTCATAAGGTTGCTGAAAATTCTTCGATAGCCCACGACCGGTTTCGCCCTTCTTGGGGCTGGCTCATCAGGTAGGCGCAGTCCCCGAGTTTCCGTCAACCTTATGTTCTACTTGAACCCAAATTGGACTGTTTTCGAGAAATACACTCATTTGCAAATCAAAGCGTTTATTTCCTGCTTGCTTTCTGATGTCAGCCATTGGACGGTCAAAGGAACGTGGAACGCCGTAGCAAGGACGGAACTTCACGTCAGAAAACAAAACCACTTTCAGCATAGTGCGGGCGATCAGCAATGCCAGCATGATCGTTCGATCCAGAACGTCGCCTAATTTACCTAGTCCATCGGAACTGATTTATGCAGTCGCTGCTGTTTGTTTGGAGGTTCAGCTAGTACCCCTAGTCGGGATGCCAATGGTGTGTCAACGAGACACTCGCTCTCGTCCCTTGACTTTGGGGAAATCACTGCCACCACAAGATAATCGATAAGACACTAAGAGTACAAAGAACCAGACTATTCTTTTCCGAAAACACTCATCCCCGACCACATTGAGGCTTTAGTACATTCATCCAGTCATGAAATGATCATCTGCATGGCTCAACAATACAGTGCTTAGCTAGCCCAATACACGCCACATCGGATGAAAAATTTATTTTGCCTAGATATCTTCGTCTGTAAGTGGTCCGGTGCGTCATATCACGATTCTTCTGTCACACTCGAGCGAATACTAGTAACGGGTCGATTATAGGCTCAGTTTTTACGGCGCGAACTTACCGATCGGACGGTTCGTGGTTCGGACCCAACCTTAGCATCTTGATTGTCTCGTCTAGGCTTGAGCAACCTGGCAGAATCACAGCCCTCTTGCTTCCTTCAGCTGGCCTGACAGCTTGGCGCCCAAAAGGTGTTACAGCTGAGTCATTCATTCATTTGCTTATTCCGCCTGTTTACTTTTGGCCTCCACTTGTTTCGCTCATCTGTAACCGCCACTCACCCTGCCGCAGAGGCCGTACCGTCCGACACTGGTGCACTAGCATGTATGTGTGTGTGTGTGTGTGCACAGCTGACCTACTTACCTATGCGCGTTCGTGTCCCGTTTGCTCAGCCTGCCTTGATCTGTTCTCTCATGAGTTCCGTGTGATCGCACCGCCAATGAGAATCACGAGCCTCTCCTCGGAAGAGACGACCACGACCCACATTACTGAGCCAACATTTCGCTCCCCGTTGTTTGGTGCGCGGACTTTATCACTGCAATGTGCCGGCCAGCAACAGACTGGTGCACTTGTTGACGCTACGAACGTGGACAAATGACGTGTGTTGTATACATTTGCTTACATTTGTGTAAATAGTACCGTAGAATTTCGAACTCAGTTCTTCCTTTTGCTATTCGCAACTGTCGAACCTACGCGTTTCCTGTCGGGAACCTCAAGATTATTATTATTTCTGTACACAGTGACCACATTTATAACCCGTGGAACAAAGTGACGTCGTTTACCCTAGCTGCGAGAGACATCCTGGCTTTTCTCACCGGTTTTGAGCAGTGGGGGAAGGCTTAGTGATTGTCTTGTTTGAGATCTCTTAGCCAATTTCAATAAGCCGTCGCAGATACGTCACATCCGAAAGGATCGAGCAGTTTGTCTACAATATTTCAGTGTGCTTTGAATTACAATCAGATTCAGTTTACAGGAGGAATAAGAACGTCAGTTTCATCGAAGAAACTACTCACAGGGTTGCTGAAAACTCTTCACAGCTCACGACCAGTTTCGCCCTTCTTGGAGCTAATCATGTAGGCGCAGTCATAATCGAGAGATTCAGTTAAGTCTCCCGTGAAAACTAAATTGATCTGTAAATGAGTGTGTTTGTCGAACTCAGTCCAATTTGGGTTCAAGTAGAACATAAGCTTGACGGGAACTGGGGTCTGCGTCTATCGGATGAGGCTCAAGAAGGGTGAAACCCGTCGTGGGCTGCCGAATAATTTTCAGCAACCTTGTAATTAGTTCCCTTGATGGAAATACATTGCGATATCTCGAATATCGTACCATCTGAAACATGAGGTGGCCTTTGTGCAGCACATTCAGTTGAAGAATACCGCAAATGAGAGATTCAATTGAGTCTCCCGTGAAAACCAAATTGATTTACAAATGAGTGTATTTGTCGAAGAACGCCAGATGACGGGCAGTCGATGTATTCCATGCAGTACTGGGAGTAATTTGTTCAAATAGCTCTTGCTCCTCATGGGAGACCTAACACTACTCAAGTCACCGTTTTGGAATCTTACTGAATTTTTCAAAGAATCATCTAGTCGAGTGCGCATGTGGGGAGTTCAGTTCGGGACAGAAATCCTTGCGTGACTCAGGTTTCGTTACAGACTTTAAAATTTATTTAAATGCACATACATTTCTGAAGCATCTCATAAAACAAGCGATAATCAACGTATTCGCTGCCTTTAAACACCTTTACACATTCACTGAAAGCGTCCCGAATCTAGGAATGTCACTCGAGATTTTCGTATTTGTTTCTCTTAGCAAACAACTGCATTGTTTATGGTGACTCTAAAGTGGCCAGGTGTGTTGGTTTTGCAAGGTGTAACAAACAGTGTTCGCGGCTTATCGGTGAAATTTCACGTGGATACTATGGCAACATGTTTCGGAAATCACATTTATCATGTCAAGTGCATTCGACCTCACGCGTCACGTTAAGTCGTACCACCAAAATACCCTGAACACAACGAGGTGTTCTGTGAGGCCATTGTAATTCGGACAAAAGATTATTGTCTGTGCCTATCTCGCCGCAACACTAGTTTCACGTTGCGCAAAGTGCCGAGCTTTGGAGTGATCTGGATGGAGACTAAAATCCAACTTGTTCATTCAAAGACTCATTTGCACACTAAGTTGGTTTAAACAGGAGTCTCAACTGAATCCAACCGAAGCTCTGGTTTATAGCGTCCTTCAACTAAATCTGCTGCACATTGGCTGCCTCATGTTTCAGCCGGTACGAGATTCCCGATATCGCAGTATGTTTTCATGAAAGTTGCTGAAAACTCCTTGACTTCTCGGGACCTGTTTTGCCCTTCTCAGGGATTATCAGACAGGCGCAGTACCCGAATTTCCGTCAGCTTTACGTTCTACTTGAATCCGAATTGTACGAAATTCCACAAATACACTCATTTGCATTTTTCACTCACTTGAAACCCACTTGGATTCCCCGTTTATGCTGTTCTTCAAATAAATGTGCTGCACAAAGGCTACCTCGTCAGTCAATTTGGACTGTATGTTCGGGGTATCGTTGTGCATTTTCCAGACGCAACAAACTATTCATTAGGCTGTTGGAGTCCCTTCGACAGTCGACGACCGGTCTCGCCTCTCTGGGGACTGATTAGTTAGACGCGGTCCCTTAAGGTCCCGTCAACCTTATGATCCACTTGAGCCCAAATAAGACAGAATTCGTCAGATTCTCTCATTTTCCGTCGGCCTGATGTTCGGGGTGGAGGCAGATAATAACAAACAGATATTTCTGGCCCATCAGTTTGCTCAGCATACGCCCTGGTGCGTCAAGACATGCTGCCACGGTTCGATTGACATGGGTTTGTGGAGAAAGAACATACATGTTAAGCTACAAAATTGGAAACACTATTTGAAAAGCTAAAAGTGTTAGGTGACCATGTGGAAAGATACTCCTGACCGCGCAAAATACTGTGACGACAGTATTTGGTCTATGGTTTGGGTTCCGCTAGGATCACTCTGATCAAATGTGCACTGTCACAACAACATCCGAGTTGAAAATGAAGCGAACTCACCGGAACTGGTGGGAATGGTCGGTGGGATCGGAAATCAGAGCACAGGATGGCAAAGGGTGAATAAATACCGTTAACATTATCTTTCGGATTAACAAACGACAAGGCGATTTTCTGCTTTACGCGAAGTCGTAAAAGTGACATGGTGAGCTACACATCTTAATTCCGTTTTACGCCAGGTCTATGCTGTATGAGACTGTTTAATCGATATCTCTCCGACAGTATGTTGTTGCGCGTAAAATTCGAAATGTTGTGAACTGAAGTTGGACGCGGAGTTGTTTCAAACTTCGTGCGTTTAACATTTGTTTACTCCGGGCCCGTAGAGGTATTCTGATCGAGTGTAACCTGCTTTATAAGATGCCTGCGCCACACAGATAGGAGTACAGTTGGGTACTCATAAACCAAGTCTGCATTGAATTCTGATGCAAACCAGTAAACGTGAGCTAGGCATCTTGCAGCGCCCGATCCCTCATTACTAAACGACTTGATCAAACGCAAATATGAAGAGTTAGATATGGTTGAAAAAACCGATTGCAAGAAACCTCAGAGTGCAGAAAAACCGGACAAAGACCACGGTTCCATTGACAGTGATGCTTTAAACTCTGTGTATGTCTAGCAGAAGCCTTCAGAATCTTTAAGTAGTGCCTCTGCCTAATCAGTAGTCTTCAGTAACCAAAATGTTTGCATCGAAGAGTGCAAGCGCCGTCTGGTCTGCAAACAAGAGCAGCGGAGTTATTCTTTCCCACAGACAAGCGGTTCGACCATATACGCAGCCATGTTTACACAAACCCCTCGAAATTTGCCACCAGATCTACTCTTGCAGTTTTCATCTTCTGGTCGGACAGCCAAATACCTTGTTCCCACAGTGATCAACAAGTGGGGGTACTTACTGGGAATCAGTACTTCTACTGTTCACATGGTCTGTATCCCTATGGGGATACTTTCTTAAAAAAATGAGCATGCTTAGCTCTCCATGGTAAGATAAGACTAATTCGGTTCCGTGAAATGGGGAACACTCAGTTGCCTTCACGAATCTTTCAAATTGCCTGTGATTTCTAGCTTTGGAGTTTATGTTTCACAACGGATCACTTTACGGTTCTCTCTAGGTAAACCACCTTAAGACGTGGCAACTAGTAACCATGTAGCTAACCAGTGGGGGGTGCGTCTCAAACATGTTGGATGTCATACGACCTGAATCGTCTCACCTAGCTGAATACATCAAGAAACACTACGAATCCCTGTGGTGATGTCTACCAATGTCTGATGTCTACCAGGAAAGATCATACAGGTATCCGAGCTTTCGTCCGGGAGACAATGCATCTGCAATGTTTCAAAAAGCTGGTTGCACTCAGATCTGGACGATCGTCTCTTTCAGTTTACGCGGTATAGTTTGTTTCGCTTTTAGTATCTTTTCAGCCTGCGTAATAGAGTAGCCGGTGTCATGAGTCATGTTGAAGGGGCTTCAGCAGTTTCACACATCCGACAAAAAATCCCACAGACTCTACCGGTTGCTTAACTCTGAACTACTGGCCAAACTAAGTAAGCGCTTACTGATGGGGTGTCGTTACACACTCACTGCTGCTTCAGTTACGGCGACGTCGTATTCTGCTGACGTCTTTTCCGTCGCCACTGTAACTTGTTTGGACTCAGACAATGCTGCAAATTTCCCCGACAACTCAACTGGTGTTCCAATTAGACCGTCTCAGTCACAGGCAGGCTCCACTTGCCGCCTCTGATCATCGGATTTTGAGACTGTCCTCGAAAGTATACCCAAAGAAGGATCATAGAACTAGTGAGCAAACAACTTCAAATCAGATGAATGAAAGATGCTGTCCAACAAATCATACGACGCCAGAGCAGGATGCGGTTTCTACCGCTAATTTTTCAGCGAACTGCCAGAACCTGGATTTCGAAAAGTTTTTTACATTGTTAAGACTACTCACAACGTTGGTACTACTTAAATAATTGTGACTTCCAAACAAAAAAACTCATGCAGGGTTTAGAGAGCTTGCAAATACAATCAAACTGGAAGTCATCCACCTTGATGCGGGTCTCGGCAACTCAATTTGTCCGTTACATGAGGCAGGTCCTGTAATGACTGTGGTTGAGGAAGCTCCAGGTTTCGTACTTTCAGCCCTGACCCAGATATTGGCAACCTATCAGGCCTATTCACTGCACTTAGCGCCACCAATGAATGCACTCTCAGTAATAGTATTAACTCATAGATGTAGAGTTATATGCACTAGGTGAAGTGCTATTCCTCAGCCAGGCAATAGCTGTTCTGCTTAGTGAACAACTTACCACTAGGAAGATAACTGACTGTTAGCGGGTAGCTGGAACGATCTAAAATGATAGGCAAGTTTTCCTGAGCATTCGTCATATCGATGAATCCAGTCTATGCTAAACAGCCGAGAAGCACTGTACAAAAGTTTCATCCTTGTTGAGAATCTTCAGCAGGGCGCATTTCACGAAAATCAGAGAGTTTCAAACCTGCGACCTTCCGGTCAGTGGTTGAACACTACCGTTAAGCCACGAGCAGGTGAACAGCAGTGTGATTTGCTCTCAGTCAAGGAACCAGACACTATGTGACCACGAAATGTGGCTTCTGTGGCTGACGGGTGAGCAGCGCTAATTTCTGTTCAAGTGAGAGCTAATCACATTGCTGATCAGCCGCTTGAGCCGGAAACTCGTGGGTTCGAAGTTTTCTAGGTTTCGTGAGATGGGCAACTGATGATTCCAGGCAAGGACGGAACTGTTCTACAGTGGTTTTTGGCTTCTCAGCATCGATTAGCTTCACTGACACTACGAAATCTCGTTTGAAAAGTCCCAAATCCCCTCAGCTAACATCAAGTAAACTAAAGGCAACCTCCTATGTTTCTCCCCTAAGCTATCTCTCGAGTGCTCCGTTGGACCAGGACTTGTATCAACCTACGTATAATCCTTCTAGCCCCACAGTAGGCTTGTTGAATACGAAGTTGAATCTTTCAATTCAGCAGGGGAACTGAATCTTATATACCACACTTGTTTTCGAATGACTGAGCTGAACCGTTTTGTGGCGTTGATAGACCACATTTGCAGATGAAGTGAACAGAGGGTGGCCCGGTCAAATCAAGTCTACTTCATCGCAGTCACCAGGCTTGGGTGGCTGTTTATCTTCTCCGTTACCGACTAACAGAGGCGTCCCATATCGTGTAATTAAGGGTCATGCCTATCTTTGCTTTACGTATCCAGTGCAAACGCACTGGTGACGCAGTGATCGCCTGAACTTGACGCGCTACAGGAGCAAATCCGCGAACTGTACAATCTATACTGAATGAAATGGTTGGCCGATCAGATAGGTACTGCCCTACTGTCAATGTCTCGAGGAACTACTCAGTAGCGTTCACTATCCCATCGTTTTTGACTTCTTCCTTAACAGAACGTCTACCGTGATATGCCCGTGCAGCATTTCATCAAGTGACTTTAGTTGTTCCTCACACTCAACGAGCCTTTTGCACATTTTGACGTCTTACCGGTTTTGTGATGCGGCTGAGAACTCTTTATGTGACAATGTGAGGAGTTTTGCAAATTGTCCGAATGGGGATTTCGACCTTTGAGTGAAGCCAGCCTACGTCAAATAGAGCTGTGTGGCTGTTTTAGTCTTACTCGGAATCAACTTAAGAAATTTCAGAGAGTTTCACACCCGCTATCCCCAGGCTGGTGTTTCAAAACGAAACCTTTTGGCCAAGAGCGACTGATCAGCCATGTGGTTAACTCAAACTTGCACAAGATTCAGCGCCACTTAGTTCATGAACCGAAATCGATTGGTCACGTATTGACTTGCCCCTGGATTGACAAATTCCCAGTTGGAGGGCTTACTCACAAACTTGTTAGGACTTGTGTTCTCCTCCAATGAATTTATTGTTTTTCCATCTTTCTTCCGTATTAGTTGGAAATAATCGTTCAACCAACCATCTCTTTGCAGTGGAACCTAAGGCCCTACGTGGCTTGAAAGCCCAGCAAGCAAAGGTCTTGATAGTTGTTCCAGTTTCGCCAAGAACGAATTCACCCACTTCACCAGTCACACACAAACGCCAAATCTGCCTCAGGCATCCGCTTCACCTAGAAACTGTTATCAGCCAGATCGTCCACATATCGGAATTCTGTTATTCCTTACTTCTCTCTTATTACACTTGGTGCCACTGTTTCTGGGTGTATATTTTAGGCTTTGGATGAAACTGTACAGCATCCATTGTTAAAAAGATTTCTTAGCGTGCGCTGAATTTGTATGCGTGTACGCTACGAATCTGCCTTGTAATGTAGTGTGATTGACTCGCTCCTCATTCAGTAGGTTGAATCCTCATCGAAAATCTCTTTGGCCCGAAGAGAATCTACTTCATTTGACAAACAAAAGTTCCAACTAGTGTTGTTCTAAAGGCCTGTAAGGAAATCACACACATTTCGATCTTGTTGCAATCGCTTTTGCGCACCGTGTGTGAGCTGAGTAACAAAACTTCTACGCAGTAATGGTTCGCTACTCAACTCAGAACATGAGGACTGCACTTCCGTTGCGATTAACAATCCAGACTCACTAATCAACAGTTTTTTTCACGATCACATACTACAATGAAAATAAAGTTTAAGATTTCACCACAAGCATCAGGAAGACTGAAAACGTGCCTGGTCATTAAAAAGGGGAAGTTTCTCAAGGGTTTACCATTTAATAGATCGCTTTTTGTGATCCAAGGGACCGAAACATGTACTTGGTGCAACCGTTAAGCCACAAGTCTTTTGCATGAGCATAGGGATGAATCAAAGGGATAATCAAAGACTTCCGTGTCTATAAATGTGCAAAACCGACAGACACTTTGCAGCTATCCTCCATCCCTCGGAAGGGTCACAACCAGGGCATACTGCACAAGTCGCTAATGAGATTCGATAATGGAACCTTCCGAAAGAAATTCAAGCATCTCACTGTTCTCCCACAGATGTCTGATTGTTCGTATGATTAACTTGTATTCTACCTACTCGTACCTACCATGAGTTTGAGTCTCAAGCCTCTTTCTGGAACCAAGACTGACAAAAAATTGGCGCTGCCGCATATCCGGACGAATTGCGGCTTATTCTGCATGCGCCGCCGATTTCGGCTGCTTGGTTCTCACTCCTGCTGGCAACAGTGAGAGAGAGTGAAACAGATTCATTGAAAAACTCTGGAAGGCGTGATGTGTTGTTCATCTACGTAAACGATGGTTAACTACAAGGTTTCCCTGAATTTTTCATGTTCACGTTCACTCTTAAGAACGCTAGACAAGACCGTGCAGTCGCATGAAACACTATTTATTCGACAAGATCCACTGGACTGCCCATCGACTGAGTGCCGAGCAAACAGGGTATATTTGCAGCAATGCCTTGGAATATTGGTAGCTCGGTTGAGTCTATTGGTTGTTGATCAGGTGGCTGTTGATCTGTTCGCCGAGCTTGGCAATCGGCTTGCAAACGTTTCGTCACCATACGAGGAGACATCATCAGTGCGCAGTTGGATGGGTACTTCTTCCTTGCTTGCGTGCGTTGCAGGCCCTGTTTTCCGCACTTATGACCCGTACTACACCATTCTGAATCCAAGTATTGGTGACTTTCAGATCGTTCGTCGTGTAAGCCCGCTTGTCGATGCCTGCCCCTAGTATATTCAGACGCAACCAGGTGGTTCCAATAGACATGCACGGTCTAAAGTGACGGTATGGTTGACAAAACGTCACCCACTCATGGCACATCAAACTTTGTGAGTGTTGAATATTGTGCTGGAATGCTCAAACTCTTCTACCGTGAAGCGCACAGAGCGTTTGCGAACACAGTAGACAACCTAAGTTTTCTAGCAATAAAATATTTTCTCTTCTGTTTTGGTCACTGAATTTCACGCAGACCCTCAACAGGTGCGAGTGTTGTTCAGAATGAGGAAATACCGGATGTGTTCAGAACCTCAAGCGCCTAATATCCGCCAAAGCATCAGACGTTCACCAGGTAAAAATATTACTATTTATCAACAGTAGTATAAGGAGGCGGATAGGACTTTTGGATTCGATAATTAAGGACTTGTTTGCCACATTCATCTGCGCCGCTCACACCTCTTCTGTAAACGTTTCTCATCTGCATATTTGCATTCCTGACGTATTTTAAGCGATAGGTTGGTGGTGGTTCTGTGGTACAGGCCACCGTAAAATTTGAAGGCGTGTGTGAAGGCTGGTCAATCCACTTTATTGTCACAGTTCCGTTCGACTGGAAATGGTTCCCGTTATCTCGCTCGTAATCTGTTTATTCTAATGGGCTATAGCTTGTTGGTCAGGGTTCAAGCAAGTAACTACAGACAGCGCACTGTCAGGTAAAATCGCCCACTAAGTTTCTGTTAACGGTGGAGAACCAGGACCTCCCAGATTTCACGCAGCTCTGAAAAAACAAATGTGTTACACTTTGACAAAAAAGCTATGACGTGGAATAAATGCCACACGTTGTTGACCGTAAATTGTTCGCACAAATGCGGTGTTTCATAGGGACACAGTTATATTCGAGAATGTTTAAGGGACTAACGAGTGCAACCTGAAACTTTCAAGGCAAGGAAATGGCTAGTTTATTAGGAGAGGTTGTAATTCGGGGGCTGTCGAATTGCTGCTGAATCTTTCCACAGTTCTGGATGGCTGTTAAAGCGATGCCTCAGAGGAATGGGTGAAGTTTGCGATGATTGAGTCACCTGGTTTCCCGCAGTCCTAATTCAGACGGGGTAATCATCATCGTGAATCGTTTACCAAGGAGAACTGTATCAACTAACGTACATACCACTTTTGAGTTGTTGGTTACATATGCATGCCAGGCAGGCAACTGAAATGCGCGGCGCCAATTACCGATCATAACTGATTCGTTTATGGTTGACTGGCTCCTTCTTCAAACGATCCGATGTGTCACGCGGTTGCATGCTTGCAATCATGCCTGCATGATTTTCACGCCATACCTCGCCAACGATTTGTGATGTTGCTCTTCAGTTCAGCTGCAGCACCCTTCCTGCGCCTAGTTGTCATGCTACCCGAAGGAAGTACGGGGGCTGAGACACTGCCAGGTTGCCCAAGCCTAGACAGAGGAAGTCGAGAGGCAGAGGTCGGATTCGAACCACGGACGTTCCGATCAGTAAATTTGTGCTCTAACCACTTGAGCCATCTCACCCCCTCTCGCTCCTCAGTATTTCACGGTGATCCCTGAATAAGCAAATATTCACTTACCATCAGATCGTAAGAATAAATTGAATCAAATCTAATTGTAGTTGCTCTACCACGCAAGCTGGTAGGTAAGAGGCTGGTCACGTGTGGAACAGCCTGGAGCTGCAAAAACCCTCTAGGCCCAATTACTTGGGATAAGAGTCCTTGTAGGACTGGGCTTTTCAGGCTCCATGCACCCCCGGCTACAAACTTCAAGTTACTGCCAGCAAACCAGAAGTGTCAGAAACCGCTGAAAAGCTTCTGTTAGCAGTATACAGCAAAACCTGTCATCGCACGCGGGTTAAAGATGTACATCCCAAGGAAATGCCCATGAGTTTGAAGTGACAGGCTAATGCGTCACAACGCTACAGTGACTGTTCTTATTTAGAACGTCCATTCAGTCCGACTGGAATCTGAAGCCGTCAAGAAGGATTTCTGTTGTTAAAGGCCTCACGTCATTCGGAAAATATACTCATTTGCAGACCAATTTGGCTTTCACGGGAGACTCACTGGAAACCGAAACCGAATCTCTGACACCCGGTTTAAGATGACAAAACTTACAATGCAAACAATCACACCAAGTAAATTTTTGGTACAAACGTCGTCCTCCTACCGTTTTAAAATGAGCTCCCCTTTGTTTTTCCACCTTCTAAGTCCCGAAGTCTTCTCATGTAGTCTAAAAGACCAGCTTTAGTTGGTTCAAACTTAATTTACACCATGGGAAATGCATGAGTTTATAGAGTCTTGATAGGCTGTTCTTCTTCGAACAGTCTCCAGATTTTTTCTTTGCAACCTCGTGGCTATTCTTAGTTCTGATTTCTGGTTGAGTTAAATTTCTGGATCACATGTGATAAAACGGGCGGAAGAAGCTCAGTAAAGCCATCAATTAATGTAGGTCTGCCGTGGACAAACACAAAGGTTTGAAAATTATGTGTACTCCAACGTAGTCAGTCGTGATGAACCGAGAGCCAATTGCAAGGAGGGGATGACAGACCATTTTTCGGCTGTTGTTTGATCTGAGGACAAGTGTCCGTTGTCACTTGCGACCTCCATCATTAGGTGACACAGAAAGGGAGGCTAAGCTTCTCATGATCCACTTCGCATGCAAATGTTCGTACGGTCAAATATAGCGTTTAGTACAATTAAAGCCAAGGCAAACGGAGCAACTTTTGAGGAATTTGAATGATGCCCAAATGTGGTTTGAATCTTAATACACTACTTATAAGGTTGCTGAAAATTCCGTTGGCTTTTGGCATCCTTGGCATCCTTGGCCTGGTTGGCTGTGGATTTTCAAAAAGAATCAATTTCAACAGAGGTTATTTTGTTCTATACAGAAATTTTTTGAAAAAGTTCCTCTCACCGCAATTGTGCTTTTCATTGACCAGGCAAATACCCGTGCCTGTTCAGTAAAACAAATCCGTTTCATCGCCATCAAAAGTCCCTCAATGGGTAGGCTTTTACTCATGCGTTTAGAAAGCCTTCCCACTGGCTGTTTACGGATTGGAGGACCTGATAAACTTTGTCGCAGAGGATGATCAAAATGAACAGTTCTAATTTTCGACGCAACCACGGCATATTGAACTCTTCTCAGAAAGACCTGCCTTGCTAATTCAAGGCCCCTCTTGGATGAAGCTTGTATTCCTTCTTTCAGTGTGACGCTGTCCATACAGTCTAATCCTCATTCCGCCAGTTGCAACACTGTTCAGTAGACTCAGCCAACTGTCAATAGAAAGTCGCCATTAACTATTTTACTGTATGGCGCGTTTGCGTAGGCTGTTTTTTAAACGAATTGCAACTTTTCAAAATGATGACATCTTCCTGAACTTCCGATTTCGATCGTTTGACAAGGAACTCAAATTAGGCTAGAGTTTTCCGTTACACTGTGTACCCACACTCACCGTCTGCTGTTAACATTTCTCCCAGCAAACCTAGAAAATTGGGGAATTTGGAAGTCACACAGTAAATGTGTGATGGGCACATATTTTGCCTGCTTTCTGTTAGATGTCCAATTATTTCTCGATATCAGCACTCGGTTCCTTCCAAAACGATGTTGAACCAGATCATTTTACGTAGGTTTTGAACTATTTGGTTACCTGTGTTTTCACTCAGTCCTTGAAGAAAGCCTCAGCTGAAAAATTGCTGTAGTACTGCTTAGTTAGTCATGGAGCTTATGTAACATTATATCGCCGTTCCTCCTTCGGCTACTCTCACTGTTTTATCGAAAACATTCAGAGAAATGTACCGCTTGAAGTGCGTGGAAACTGTTTACTAGTTTCCGGTCACGCCCATTCGATGTGAAGAGACGAGCAATCAATCCCCTCATCAATTTTGTCTTTCCAGGCATCGAAAACAGCAACAAAGTTATCTTGAGTACACGCGGTCCAAAGAGGTAATTTAGCCCCGAGTCGGCTACCCACTTAATTACCGTCCGGTGAGCGGACAGCGGGGGGCTTGGTGCTTAAGAATTGCATGAAAGGAACAAATAATCTTATTTTCCGAGTTCCTTCGAGTTCGACTTCCGAACTAGAATGAACCTTGGTCTGTGAAGACATCTTATTGGCCTACTATGGGAATGCGAAGCACTGTAAATAGCTTGGTTAATCATTTCGTTGAAACTGTTGCTTCATCTGTGGGGTGACTGATTTAAAACTACTTACATACTGTAGTGTTGAGTAAAGTATTTGCTGGTTGGTATATGATGTAAACGGAGTAGCACTTAGCCTGGTACCACAAGTGAGAACATAGGACAGGGTAAGTTGGCATGGCCCAGAGCGATCGGCTGGAGGTGGGGAAACTAGCAATGCTCCCAATACGTATATATATATATATATATCCAATTTAAAACAACAACCTTTACGGGCAGTAAATTTAGGACGTCGACATCATGCCACCTTTTGCGTCCCTCGGTGGGATAGCCGCAGGTGGTCGTTATCCCAGTACTCAATTCCTCAACCCGTTAGTTCATATCCAACTGTGGTGTAGCCTAAGCACATTCGGCTGTTCTGCTAACATCGGTGATGCTATTCCGCCAAGGATGGGATTTCGTATGACGAACACACACCTCCGAGCTCTATGTCAGCAATAATACCAGGGTCATCGTTGTGACTTTTCAAGACTTCTTGTTTCATAAACTCTGTCGACTTGTGGGCTCCACCTGATTGCTAAGAACATATAGTCGGAAATAATGCTGCTCAAAAGAGTAGATTCCGTTAGACTCCCTCAGAAATATTCTCCATATGCTGTCACCACCAAGTGAAGTTAGGCGTCCGAGCATCTGTGTGAGTTTTTGTGTAAGTTACGCGTCACAACACAGTTTCGTTGATTCCAACCAACTACTGGACGTGAAACTACATCAGCTGACGTTTGGCAACCTATGGTTCAAATATGATGGACCATGAATGGGTGATGAGAAATTGACAATTTTTGGGTCCACTAAATGAATCAACATTACTGATGAGCCGTCACTGGGGTCAAGTAAATGATAAAATTTCACTCCGATAAGTCAGATTTGATCTATTTCACGGTTTCTCGACACTGTGCACCACAACATCTCCTATGTCATGCCTAAGTGAGAACTACTCACATCGCTGATCCGTGGCTGCTGGTTGAACAGTAGCTTTCAACCACAGGTCGGAGGGTGGCGAGTTTGAACCTCTCAGAATTTCATAGGACACGAATCGCTAATGATTCCCAACAAGGGTGAAACCGATGCAAGGTGTTTCTCGCCTTTTCAGCATAGACTGGCTTCAGTGACAGAAAGTAACCTCCTTAGAAAATCCCAGAATATCCTTACATCACCATCAGCATGTCCGTAAAATCACGCCAATCAGCGTTCGTTGAAAAAGGTCAGTTAATTTAGTTCAGTTGTAACACTGTACCGGATGAAATGTTAAGTTTCCTCACCCTGAAACCACCACCCTTCTTAATGGATCACTGGACCTTTCGTCTGTGAATAACGAAGTGGGACTCGATGAACATAATATACATCTAACGTTGCGACGTCATCGGCATCAAAATTTCTGTTGCTTTTTCAGCTTACTTGACAGTTTTACTGCGAGGCTTAACTCCATCACAGTGTTGATGATAAGGTCTGTTGATCTGTGCATCACAAACGCCTTTGGTAATTCACTAGTGAATGACGGGAATCACGTTACCAGTTCGCATAACAAGAAACCAAGTAGGTGGACAGCTTCTCAGGACGAATTCTCTACTAAACGTCAAAATTTTGAGGATAATTGTGGATGAACTGTTCCACATATTTCCCCTTCCCTGTTTTTATAGACAGTAGGTCGAAACTCTATTCTGATGTCTCGGATAAATTGTAGGTGTTTCTGCTTGTCTGCTGGTAGCAGACGACCTCCGCTGTCATCCATGGAGGTATCACATCCAGACTTGCAGGAGCCTTGCGGAACTGACTATTGTAAGCCCGTGGTATGGAGTCTCACAGGTTTTAATCTGTAATTTAACTGTAATGTGTTATGTTGAATTATGGTGCAATGCAGCATGTCGTGTATTTTCATATGATGTCTTCTCATGTCTGAATTTCACTAAATGATCTGCAAACAATCTGGACGTTCGGGAGTCTAAGCAACATGAACTTGGTGAAGGCGAATTTTTGTGAACAGCGCTATGCAGACGAAGTCAGTTATTGGCTAATACGGAGTAGTCATATGTTTGGGGCTGCTCACAATTTGGGATTTTTTTCGTCTCCATATAATCTGACAGTCAGGGTCGTAATTTGTGTCTGTTGATGACTTTCGACCCATCCCCTCTCCCGATTTACTTGACACACGTTTTCCCGCCGGTTGTGTACACGGCTGTTGCCATCGCACGCGTTTTGGATGAGAAAGAGGGTAGATACATGATTCTTTCCTGTGATTCGGAGGCAGGAACGTTGGTTGCTACTTAGCGGAAGTAGTATTTCTGAGGTAGTGGCAATAACAGTTGTTACGCACTTAGGAATGATGGTTAACGGGTGACCAACTCCGCCCCGAGTCCGTATTAAAAAGACAGGTACCCGATTGAAACTTCAGTGGCTGTTTTAAGAAGACGAGAGGGTAAAACGTATCCTCAGTACTGTCAAATCTGTTCTCTAAGAGGTTGTTTCCTCTTTCAATAAAAAGGCTTCTGTGACGAGCAAACTGGGCTCTGTCTTGAGCAGCTAAGTGTCCATCTGGTCAAAAGTATATTAATTTCTCTGATAAAGTAGCTAATAAAAGGCGAAACAACCAAACACAAGGGTACACAGGAGACTGTTTTGCTTGATGGTTTGACCACACTACCAAAAACCCATCATTGAGCATTTCATTGCAAAAAGGCATAGCTGCTGAGTTAAACCTGGTAAAGCGGGGTCACCAAGCAAGTGGAGTTGTTTAGTGTGTGCGGAGGTTTATCGGTCTAGTCTGATCTGGCAATCAAAGCAAGAAATTGATGCCAATCCACCAGAACACAAACAGTAGTTTCTTCAAACAGAGATCACTCACGGAGGAAAGCTCCGGTGGTCCGGAGACGAATAAATATCTTTTTCAAAACAACTCGTTTTCGTTCCACTTGAAGCCAGTGAGGGTCAAGGAACTTGAATTCTCAATTCTTCAATCTCTTTGTAACCAATTACTCTCGGCTGATTCGAATTCCGTCCTTGAAATTGTACTTTAAGATTGATTTAGTAGACACGTTGGACAAATTTTGATAGTGACTGGGGAGCTCGCGCCTCAATCTGACCGAGTTAGGGTCTCCGCAACTAGAGACTAGGCCGGCAACCCTGATTTCAAACTACTGGTTGCCTTCAGTAGTGAACAACAAGATCCATCTGCCACCACTGCAGAGGAGGGACTGATGAAATTCACTTGTTAAGATTGTGACAAGGGCTGAAAATCGAAACCTGGCTTGGTGGTCCACTTTCGATTTCACTAGCCATTCAGTTGACTTCCACATTTATGCGAATAAAATTTATTAAAAAAAAGTATGGTTGACGGAAACTCGGAGACTGCGCCTACCTGAGGAGCTCCAAGAAGGGCGAAACCGATCGTGGGCTGTCGAAGAGTTTCCAGCAACCTTATGAGTAGTTTCCTTTATGAAGGTAGTATGGAAACTTTTAAAAATTCTTCCGTAAAATCTACCTCTAGCTAGTTCACCAAGGACGTCTATCAGTTTTTGGGTGGACTCGCCGCACACATTAGGTAATATTCATATAATGAGTGAGTGTCATTTCGATGTGGGTGATCAAACGACCTTGAAGCGTCTGAAAAGATAAACCATCGCTCCTAACCAAAAGGTTTATGTTTTGGCTCTACTGTTAGCCCCCTTATGTTGAAGTGACAAGCTGTCAGGCCGTGCTGTCTGAAGATTTCACGGCAGCCACGCGTCGAAGTGTGTTTGACATCTTAGTGTTGATGTTCCTTGGCAGTCAGATGACTAGATCAAGTCCACACCCTAGTCAGGTGAGTTGTTATTGGGTTATGCACACCATCCAGATTATTGATCGATTGCAGGACAGTCGCAAGTGCTGGCTTTTGAAATGCTGAAATGTTGATGCATTGTGTCCTTAGGTGCTGGATCAAACACAAACGTCATTGCGCTAGGTGCAAACCGAAACAAACGACGGGAAATTAGCCCAAGGAGGTGACACTCCCATGGCATGCACATCTGTTTATTACGTTTTGAGGTTCCATTGAGTCATAATTTGGTCACCTTCTATAGTTTTATGGGATATACTGGATACAGGTGTCTGAAAACTCAGTTACCATTAGATCTGGTCATGCTATGGTTCTGTTTTCAGGGTTCCCAATATTTCCTACCTCTCAAATGACTTATAGTTAATACTGATTTGCGGTGTAAAGAATAGGCAACCATGTTAGTTCTTTAGACGAGCACGTTTGAGTGTAGTCAACTGTTGTTCAATGGATCGGAAGTCCTGACGGCCTCTCACTGGCATGATATGTTGCTAAGGCGAATATTGGTGATTCCCTAACAGCACGCTGATGACGTCATCTCAATTAATGGTAAAACGGTTGCAACTGAATTGCCAAGTTCAGTGAACGATCCAACGACATGATGTACGTTCTGGCACCACAAAGACTCTGAACACTAAAAAGAACACGGAACACGTGGCAGCATCAGAATGGCCTCTGTCACGTCTTGGTTCTTTTCCATGACATCAAAAAGATATCACAGTGACATCGCAATTTACGAGAACCTATCTACATCGATGATCTTCTCGGGAAATGCAGGTCCTTTTCTAATGTATGCTTTAACGTCGTGTAATATGGCAAAACAACAAAAACTACTTGGGAAAGAAACCTGTAAAGTTTATTACACAAACGCCGGTTGTTGCTACAAAACATAAAATCAGTGTGTAGAATGTGCTTGAGAGCTTTCGGTTAGAGGCTCTGCTCCAAAGTTACTGATGTTCTCAAGAAACGTGTTGGGACAGTGGCTAGTGTGGGGGACATTTACACAGGAAAGTCCAGCATTCAGTCGAGGTACACTCCATTTGGATGTGATGTGATTCTCAGTCAACGATGTGAATATCAACCAATAGCCTTCCAGAGACTACAAGGCGCGTTATCTCAACCCGTTGATTGGTGGAGTTATTCGGTCTACAAACAGTGTTCCAGCAGCGACTCAGCGTACTCAGTCACAGTTTCGACCGCATCGAAAACGTTGTAGAATATATTTTGCGAGCAGCTTAGACAGCATTCGATTGAATGTTCAACCTGATAGTTTCACGCAATGCGTTGCGACCATTCTGGCCTACCTTTTATCCTGTGAATAACCCTCAAACCCAGTCACGGTAACTCATTCATCATACTTCATTTTTGAGGACTAAATTAGGCTCCAATTGCTGTTTCTGGGTTACCTTGTCTGTCAATTGCCATGTCTTGGTAACTAACCCATTATCCCTGTTTCTTTGTCGCGTTTTTTCAGCCCCGTATTCTACAAAGGATACTGTATTGAACATGACAAGTACTGCCGGAACCGAGTGTGTTCAAACTCCCAAAGGATTATGCAGCGAGTAAAAACTGCCGTAATTTCTTGTCTAAAGGTTGAGTCTGTTTATTTCAAATCACCATGGCACCCAGCTAGAGCTTGTTTCGTTTGTTTTCAAGCCCAATTTAAAGACGAAGAACTGATGGTACTTTTTATCGTCTTTTGTCAATATTCAGGTAAAATTGTTCAGGTATGTCATCGAGAAACGGCAGCTTTTGTCTCTGTCCATTTAGGCATCCAGAGAGTTTTAGTATTACTCAGTATTATTATACGCAGCTTACTAATGATTTTACAATTCTCCGGGCCAATCGATCAGGCTTAGTCCCGAATCTCCATCACCCATATTGACCACCTGAACACAAAATTTTACGTATCACGCGACAACTACTCATATGGTACTGGACTTGATTTTGACCAGGACGCAGCTTAAATTCACCAGAATCTCCCGGTAGTCATACTACCACGAACGAGACGCAAGTCAACACCAACTTAACTTGTCGTTGAGCGCTTACGGCAACATCCGGGCAGTTCGCCTGGCAGTTTGCAGTTCACAAACCAGAGATTCAGCAGCTCGCAAAACCAAATTTGTTTGCAGATGAGTGTATTTCGCTAATTTCGTGCAATTTGGTTTCAAGTAGAACATAAGGTTGACGGAAACTCGGGGACTGCGCCTACCTGATGAGCCAGCCCCAAGAAGGGCGAAACCGGTCGTGGGCTGTCGAAGAATTTTCAGCAACCTTATGAGTGGTGCATTACGTCTAAACGAAGGAAATTTCGACAAATACACTCATTTTGCAAATCAATTTGGTTTTCACGGGAGACTAAAGTGAATCTCTTGTTTATGATATTCCTCAACTGAATGTGCTGCACAAATGCCGCCTCATGTTTCAGTTGGTACGATATTAGAGTGATTTCCTTTATGAAAGCGAAGGAAAGTTTAATGGCCATTGCGTTGGTCACCTTGAATAACGCGCGGTCATTCGAACTTGCAGCTCTTCCCAGGAGATGGAAAAGGAATCCACGATTATAACATTCAGTCCTTAGAATACCAGGTTTTCTGGATGCTTTCCACCGGGGTTCCGCGTGTCTGACTTTTAATAGTAACCCCATTGATCAGTACGCGTCTTTATGTTTTCAGGCCTTTTCAATGCAACGGCACTCTACAGCGAGGTAAGGAAATGGGGCGAATATAGATAGACCAGGTACCACGGTCAATTAGTCTGTCCTCCGAGGTCAGAAACTGGCTTACATGTCCACTCAACTTGATAAGCAGATCAACAATCGGTGAATAAACCTGGAATACAAATTCTCCAAAAGTTTGTCAATCGATTATACACGTTACGTGGTTGTTCGCTAGTGTGAAACAGCATGCTAGATTCTCCGGAAAGGAATCTATCCAAAACGGCTTTCTGTACAAATAAACTCAAAACATCCAGATTGATACGAAGACTAACCTCTGGCCTATTATGTCACGAATGAATATCAAGCGTCTATCCACTTATCTGTGTAGCTATTGTCCTTTTAAGAACTGACTTAATCGAACCTGACCGAATGCCACCACTTTGTTACGCAGACGGCCTCTACTGCTGCACTGATCTTGCAAGCCTCCACTGGTCAAAATTTAATTCCATCACTCTTCTCCATGCCAAGAAAACTAACCAAGAGCCATAAAACACGAGTCTGTGAGATTCCTTGCGACGAACACTTTTGTTATAAAGTCCTCTGAGAGTTCGTTCTCACTATTCCATGCAACAAGAATGTCAGGACAGCGGGATGTTCCCCTTAGGTAACAAGCATGTTCAAATTCTTAGGGACAGCAGTGATATGCTCCTCGAGAAAATTGGAACTAAAATGAGCTGATCCTAAAAACTGCACACTTCAATCACTCAGAGGTTAACCGTGATCGGCGGTGCATCATCTTACGCGGCCGAACTATTTTTAAAAGCTGCGAGTCAAGGGACGATCAAAAAGCAGCCACTATGCGTACCAGTATTAGGAGCTAGATAATTATACCTTACTCTGCTTCTTCGAGCTGGACTAATCCCGCCCTCCCCCTTCCTAGCAAGTCATACTCTCAAATATTTAGTTTTGGCATAGCTGCATCAACATGGGACAATCGGCCGTCAGACAGAAGCACGGAGAGCTAAGCTACAGGACCAGCAGCAACTGGAAAGAATTGAGAATGTGGAAGTTAAACCAGTCAGCAACCGCAAACAAAGGGTGAAAATGGCGTGACAGTAACTTCGGATCTAACACTTTCGAACCATTATCGAAAGAGATGGAATTGACAGGTCGGGAAGCCAGACCAATCGTTTGACCATGCAGCTGAAACGCTGACATAGCAACTTGGCTGGTTTCAATACAGCTAGGTTGGTCGGCTGAGGAAGAGCACTGGATGCCTAATTTTGTTGTGAGAAACAGGTATGGCAATGTTTTCTTGGGTCTTTCGGACCTGTAGCGATGAACGTAAGGAAATGGGTCCAGTTCGGATGGAGCCAACCAAAGAACTCGCCATCGCATCAATGCTGGGAAAACGTCCATCGCGAATTGGATGCATCCAAGTGATGGACCTGGACATTTTCCAACTTGTATGTCTTTGTCACAAAGAGATCTCAAGAAAGCATTCATATCATTGATGATGCGTAGTGTCTGTTTCATCACACATGATGCACTGATATGATCCAAAGTGCTATTGCAACTGAAGAAGCCTCCTAGTGATTGGACGAGGTTATTGTCAACCAGACTTAGTACCAGACAGCTATTGGGTTAGTCAGCATTACGGAGATTCCAAGAGGGTGTCGTCCACAGGCTGTCCTATTCAATGACTTCGCCAAGATGTTCCGGCAATCGTGATTCACTAAGTCGAAGGGAGCTTTGCGACGTAAGGAACAGAAATTTAACCATCCTCGCAAACTGAATGATGACTGATGAGTTGAAAACAGCCAAGTGGTTTGGTTCCGTTCGGAAAAAAAGGCAACGAGAAATTTTCTAGAGCATTAAAACCAGTATCTTTAGTAGATATAAGACAACAGGAGAGACCAAACTCAAATAATTTCGGAATAGTCTTGGTCAGTTTATCTCAACATGAGTTAAAAACGCATGAAACATTGTTTCATACTATCCCATACAGTTACTTCAAGCTCACGTGAAGATTGATTTTTCCAGTCCACCCACGAAGGCCAGAATCAGATGAGAGATAAAGGAACTGTAATACATGCTTGCAGCAAGCAAACTATCAAAGTGAGCAGACGTCCACTGGATGACGAAGCAGTTTATCCAGGAGCCTGAAAATAGCTCACGAGTGTCTTGGTCGTACTGTTGCCGTTCAGAAACTTTCCACTCTGAATTTATTAGGAATTGTGCCTGGTGCCTGGTGACGTCTGTTAATGGCTATTTAGAAAGTCACCTCCAAATAGAAACACTTCAAGGTCGAAAACAGGCTGTACAAGTCAAGGATGGGCATGGTGTTCTTTGCGGGCGATCGTGCTTTCACCTTAGTTGCAGCTAATTAACAGAATACTCGTTTTGGTCTAAATGTAACTGTTTCTGGGACATCCTCCCGGAGCTTGCAAAGACGAACATCCTGCCTTCAGGTTGACGGCCGTGCTACGTATTGTTGTAAGGGTTTTTAGCAATTCGACGATATCCTCCCCAAAAACTTGATAATCAGTGCTGAAAGGGGTGCAGTTGTCAAGGGAAGCAGTGCAATCGGTCGGAATTATGAGCGTTTTTGAAGTGCGCGTGAACACCACGGTTACCTCGCACCCAGCTGTACCGAAGTGTCGTCAGGGAGAGACCACATTAGACAAATGGCCGATGATCCCTTCCCGAAGCAAATGATTTACGGTCAGTTGAAGAGTGAAGGCTGAGCTCGAATACGTTCAACATTCTACCGTTGTTTCAGGTCTTGTATTCCTCTCCAATGATTCTGTTTGCCCACATGTTGTTCTGACCTGGCAACTCGTACGTCGTCCTAATCAAACTACAAGGTTGAACACTTCGGGATGGTATGATTATATTGGAAGCGGAACGTCTAAGGAGTCAAAACGAATGGGTCACCGTACAAATTTGCACTTTGGGTTTTCAACTATTCGTGCTCAAAGCTAGGTCCAAAAAATACAGGAACTAACTCAAGCAAGTGTACGTTAGACTTGCCTATGGTCAAGAAAATCGAATCGCCTTTGGCGCGAATTCCCTGGATGGTAGATTTTTGTCTAGTCCATGAGTGTTCACTTTAAAGAAGAATGAATGGCCTTTTGACGTAGGCCTGTCACGGGTTTAGGAGAGTTGACATGGTGGGGGAGATACACAGTGTGAGAAGGACGCACGCCAAACATTGTTCAAAGTGTAGCCCGGTTAGAATAGACATTTTCTGTAGCGTTCGTGATTTCAACGAGTATTGCTCCCTAAGAGACTTACCCCGGGAAAACTGGCTTGAACCTACCTACATGCTTACAACACATATTGAAGGAGATACAGCATCAGCTGATTCCTGATATCCACATCCTTGCATCAGATTGGTTCTTCTCAATGTCGGAGTAATGTGATTTGCCCAAAAGCTCTTCGCCAAGAGAGATTCTTGACGATTTACATTTTTCATAAGCATAATTTTTTCACTGCTCACGTCAAATAAATCATGACAGCAATTTCCGAAATGACAGTTTAATATCAAATCTGTCAACAGTCACCTCTGTGACTAACGGACCTAATTCCTTTCGAGATTAGTATTGGAGGCGAGCTGCGATTGGTCGAAATCACGGGCAGCATCACATGGAGATTTGGCTAAAAAGCGCTTAGCAAGCACATTTTTTTCACGACATTTCATCTGTTATGCATAAAAAAGAAACATCAAGAACAACGTAGGTGTCTTTCAGTGTAAAAATTACTTGGCCCAGTGAACCGACATCTCTTTCCAATTTTGGGTTATGCGCCATGTAACGGGCGAACGGTATATTCGAGTAACGCGTAATACCAGAACCTCCGGACAGGCAAAACAAAGTCGGAGCTGGGTTTCTATACGGTACCATTAATGTAAGACAAATTCACAAATTATACAAACCTCGACAGTGGATACTCGTCCAAAACAAATGGTCCACTTGGACTACAAAGGTACAAACCAAAGGAGCAAACAAGCTCCCACGTGAGACAGGCACACGTGCACAAGGTCGGCCACAAAATGACCGGATGACCTCAAAGCCAAATGAGTGAAGTGGTAAGGACAAACAAACGCCAGTTCATATACACGCACTAAACACAAAAGTGGGGCGGGGGTTACAAATAGGGACAGAATAAACGTGGGGAATTTCAAGTGTCAACGTAATGGATGATACACGCCATGACTTTCGTAGTACTGAGCTATCTTAATTTTGTGTAGAAAATACATGGCTCATACCCAGGTTTTGAAATTTGGTAACATCCTATGGTTAATACCCAAGTCCAGCCAATGGTTATCTATTTTTTAATATATAAAGAGGGAGATTCAGTGTATTATTGAGTTTGAAATTTAACTATGAAAAGAAAAACACCCATTTGGGGGTGTTGGAGACATCTTGCCTGTCGGACGAGCGGCCTCCCCTCACGCTTATCCCACTTAGTTTTTCTTCGTCATCTAGCCCTCCTAATGAACCGGCTAGCTAGGGAATGCCAGTACCATTAGTGTCTCCTGTGCGTGAATTTCACAGTCAATTAGACGTTGATGTCATGCAGATGTCCAAAGGGAATTGGTGGGTGATTGACTGGAAGAGCTGTCACATTAGGTACGACAAAGCATTCCGTGTTTCCGCTTGTGTGTGACCACTCTCTGTTTCGTAGGGAACATTTTTGCTTCAGTCCTATATGCGCAGTTCGGGGGAGAGAAACAAAACGGTACTCGCAGGCCGGATTGTAGCTTCGCGAAATTCCCCCGAGGTAAACTGGTCTGTTGATGGGTTCAAATTTCTGCTGAGTGCCTGAAAACAATCACTCTTGTTTACTTCTCTGTGGGTGCAGGATTTTTAGAGTTTGTTTTCATGTCCTATCCAGAGCGATGATTTTGGTCATTCGGCACGCGGGCAAACAACTACTGGAATCAAATATTGTCCTCATTTTACAAGATCTGTTAAGTCTGACTCGCAGAATAAAAGCCATTTATTGAGTATAATAAAAGTGGGAGTTTAGTCCACCATTTCTGCAGCGGAAGACTACTCGAGTGGGTGATGCGAATGAACATTAAACTAACATCCGACAGCTAAAACACCAGCGATGGCTATCGACTTCATTCACTGTAATTCGCCTGACAACTTCTCAGTAGGTCAGCTCTCCACAAATTGCATCACACCCGAAAAAAGGCAGATCCAAAATAACAGTACTCAAACGAAACTGAGTCACCTTAAAAAACCTGGATGCTCAATCTTCATGGGAGAAACCACTGCTGTGAAAGATCGTTGTTTTCTAGGATTTACCACCTTTCTTGGCGCGCAAAGCTTAGTTGGCTTGGCGACCTAGTTTGAGATTTCACTAAAACGACTGAATCGAGGAAACCAAACGTCTGAGGCACTCAATTGTTCCACTACACTTTGACCTCGGTGTGGGAATGGACAAAACTCGATCCTTTAGTGTAGCAAAACAGGATTTCGCTGTGCGAATGGGATTAGCACCCAGGTAATGTACGCGACACTGCACTCAGGAGAACGTGCAACGCGGCGGGAATAACAAATCAACCGAATCCTACAGTTTCTAGGAAGATTGTCTCTGCTTACATGCCTTTGATCGCAAGCCATACTTTGTGGAATTGTGATTCACACTTTGCCAATTAGGAACCACCCAGGCTCTGGATGGCCTCTAAACGTAGATGAAACTGGCATACGAAGCCAAACAATCTGAGAAAGGTAACCCAGTAGAAACTGACACCATACTGCTCCAAAGATTTGTGGTCAAAACACTGGTGGTACTATGAACTGTTGAGCAATACCAAGGACTTCGAATTTGTCCTTCGAGGATATTGAACGTTTCAGGAGCTAGTTCTGCCCCTTTACTGATCCATATTTACTAGAACATCGCTTTTTTTTAATACCTTCGATTGACTCTGAAACACGCGAGGAGATCCACAAGCTGCTCAATAGAAACTAAACGAAACTCGAGGACAGCGCAGAAAAACTGCCCACCCTAATTAGTAACCGTCTATCTGGTGGAACAAAGCAATTTTTTGAGAGAGGTGAATTGAGGTACCGCTCACTATCAACATTTTCTACCGTCGGCATTCCATTTACTGTCGTACTTTTGCGCTTCTTCCCCTAAATGACGAGTGTGGTAGGCACCAAGTGTTTCTTTTAGATATCTCTGCTTCTCATATCTTTTGAAGAGTTAGCAGGCCCAATGTAGTCACAAACAAGTAAGAACTCTTGAGACTACATGCAAAGTACGACGTAGTATGCATGCTCACAACATAACATTGATAAGACAATTTCACGGACGTCATATTTTCTCACGATAGGTGCGCGATTGTAGAGTGGATTAAAACAGCACACTTAAAGTTTCACCATCATTTCTGCCCCGTTACCGCTGCAGACTGATGTACACTTGGTAGATATGCCCTCAAGAAGAAAGGGTGATGATCGACTATTAATTCGAATTAATTGAATAACGACTAACTGTTAATCCCCTCAGAGCCCGCAGACATTGATGCACCGACCTACAAAGTCCTGAGACTGAGTTCCGGTTAGAATGCAAACAAACCGAATAGATCAGAAACAACAGGTATAACCTCCGGACTAATTCATAAGAGCAACTCTTAAAAAGAGGGATCAGGTGGAACAAACTGATGAGGTTGATCCAAGTACCAGTGTGCTCACGAGGTTTGTGTAACCTGTGTTTGAATTCGTCCGTCAATCAAAATACTCGAGGATAAAGGAGGTTAAGTTCATTCAATCCTTCTGCAGTGGAGGCTTGTGGGTATAGAGGATCGAAAAATTTGGATGAACCGATGGGGGAAAGTTATCTTCATTAGAAGAGGGGAGAATTAGCAGATTAGCGTGCTACTAACACGACTTCGAAAGCAAGGAAGTGGGTTCTGACGAGTGAGTTTAATACGGTCGCTATGTCGTGATTTGGCGCGAAATGTCTAACTGCAGTCACGTGACTGGAAAACGAGTAAAATCACTGGAAGACAAATTTCCTTGCATTTTGTTTTTACTATTATCAATGAGTATGTGAATTGTTGAGACGATTACGGTTCTTTACTTATTGTCTCCCATAAAACACCATAGAGAATATATCCGGATGGCTGACTCTTAATTTGAAACTGAACCATGGCGAGGTTACCACACAAAATATTGACTATTTTCACACGCACAAACGGTTGCAGTTGAACGTCGCCGGTTAATGAAAAATGCTTTGTGGAAGTGTTATGGAACACTGTTTGAAATACATAACAGAAGGATGCCTTTCTAACAGTTATGGTTCTTTGATTGTGATCTGGTTTGCCCTGACCGCCCCGGAAAATCTCATGCTGTGTGAAATTTCTCCAAACTTACGCAGTAAATTTGGAAAAAACCTTTCTGTAAACTAAGCCAGACTTGGGTGGAAACCTGGAAACCCTAAGTTCAGTCCGCATTAAAGACGTTCAAATAAACGGCTAACTCATTGGCTTCCAAATGCCGACGAAGTTTTATTGAGTTACCCTCTATTCTGTTCATAAACGGGAACTGAAAACTTGATGATCCTTTATAATATAATCGTACTTACCGGGACCCCATGGCTACATCGTTCTCCTTTAAAGGGTTCATCGTGAGTGTTTCGGTCTGCGATACCCATCCTAACATGTCGTTTAGCCAGGACATTGTACCCTTCCACATCGAAAGCTTTTGGTTCGCAATTTCAGTTACACGTACACCGATGATGTGGAATCCCATTTTTTGTACTTAGTCTCTGTTCCTGTAATTTGACATCCTATTTGCACTGGTGCCGCACGTCGTTTTCTGCGCTTAGCTGATGTTGCATTTCAGTTTGCGTGTCGTGTTCAGAACTTCAATCAGCCACACATTGAGTGTTACAGTTTTCTATCTCTCAAAATTTAATCACTATGAGCATAAAATCGACTTTGAACAGTCTAGGTTTGTCTTGAGGTTGATGTAACAATCCGGGGAGAAAAATTACACTGTTCATCAGGTTTTAGCATGTCTGCGTGGAACAGGAATAGGTGAGTAAACGTACCCTTGAAGTACGCAGCATTCGTTAGTTAGGGTCACTGACAACTTTTCGCCAGGCTGAGTGGTGAATGAGTTGTACAAAGTGGACAGAAAGGATCTTTAGATGCCCCTTTCGGAAACTTTACGCACCATGTATTTTGAATTTGTCGAATCGATACCTCCATGAAGAAGACCCGGAAGCACTGTCTTATTAGGTCTGGCAGTTTGGGGTAGTAGGACGGGTTGGATGCTGCTGCATCCGTCGTAGACCTGGCACCCGATGTACGTGACCGTAATCGCTCAGCAGAGGCATTAAAATGCCAGAAGAAACAACCCTCACGGGAACAGAAGTGAATAAAATTGGACGGAGTTTCATTGGAGCTCCACACTAACAGGATTTAGGTACATAAGTTGTTCTGGCTATTCTCTATCCGTCGGCCGTACTTCTAAGACACGACTGAACAACGGCTACAGTAAAACGTATCTTTACAGAGCGTTCTGCTTTAACACCAAAGGGGAGTTCATGCCACGCTCGCTGGCTTCGTTATGGCGGGTCTTTGTCAGTGTTGTGGGTCGGTAGCGTGTTTGCATCCGAACCGACGGTGCTGTAATATCTTGTGACAAAACTGTCATCAAGTTCTCCTAAAGGAAACTACTAACAAAGTTGCTGAAAGATCTTTGACGGCCCACGACCGGTTTGCCATTCTTGGAGCTCATCAGGCAGGCGCAGTAGCCAAGCTTCTGTCAACCTTATGTTCTACTTGAACCCAATTTGGACTGATTTCGATAAATGCACTAATTTTCAAATCAGTTTGGTTTTCACGGGAGACTCGATTGAATCTCTCGTTTACGATGTTCTTCAACTGAATGTGCTGCGCACAGGCCGCATAGCTCTGTGGAGCTGTATCACCGAATGAAGAACATGAGTAGCTATTCAATACCGATACTGACACATTCTCTGGTTCTAAACGAATTCTACTGAAGTACATTCAACACATTAGATAATTGTAAGAAGCGGTCTATTCGTGACAGGCTACGTTTACCGGAGAACATCCCAATCACCTACATCCACGTTGGTGAACTATATGGAAACTCGATATCCCAACCCGACAAAATGGGTAACGTGGATTGGAAAGCTGCTGTCTATGCAGTGCCGAGTACTACGAGGAGTGATCGAGACCTCGGCTTTTTAATCTCAAAATGAAGAGATGGTGGCTGCTTCGCTGGAATTCTACACAACGCGGTTTGACACAGTTGTCCCCTCCATCCCCCTTCAAATTATTTCCGAGTAATGTATTTGCTTTCTTCGATTCACCAAGGCTGTTTTTTTCTCTGTGACTTTCCCAGGCCACGGTTACTTGGTTGTGTTTGCTCACTATTCTGGGCTTTGTACATACTTGTTTCATTTGTGTGGCACTAGAGGCTTTTTATTTCCACTGGTGGCTTTTACCCCTAGTTCTGCACCGTGTGCCTTATGTACGAGATTCGACTGTACTAGTGCTTACTGCTTCCTGAATAGCATCAGACATTGTTGTTTATCTTTTTTCATCTACTGGGCAATCATTCATTCGTACCTTGGAGATCATTCTGATGGCGCACCGTCATCCGGAGTGCTTCCCTCTTTTTTTTATGTCCTCCTGTACATTCCTCCACGCCTGTGATCCGCGTTTTGAATGTCACGCGCTTCGAAAATAAATGATAACACCACGTTTGGAGGATCCGGTAGAATAGTTTACTAGCTGGAGTGTGTCTGTACTGGTGGTGTGATCTATGAGGAGGTGTAACTCTATGCGTATGAAATCCGTGACAACCAAAACATCTCTTCTTTCCCCACGATATCTAGCTCGCTGACCTTAGAAACAAGGTTCCGGCGGAGTGATCTGCGTAAAATTTACCCACGTCTTTGAAAATGATCTCATCAAACTGCACGTGTACCGCACTGTGTACTGACTGAGATAAACGGATTGTAAGCGGACCAAACTAGAGGAGGCCTACACTGTGTATAGATCGTTCCTCTGGTTTTTGTTGTGGCTGTTTCTAGCTCTAAATAAGTAACTTTCCCCATAAAAAGAAGAGGGTTTTTTTTGCCAGCTACCTTCATCTGCATGCAATATTGGTTTGAGATGACGGACGCAGCTGAATCTCTTGTTTAGAATGAATGTGCTGAACCACCGTTGTAGAAGACAATCTCAGTTGGAATTTAGTTGAGTCTCTCGTCAAAACCAGGTGCAAATGAGAGCTTTTGTCTAATTCCATTCAACTTGGTCCAAATAAAAGATCATGACGGAAATTTAGGAACTGCCCCAATCTGATATGCCACAAAATGAGTGAAACTTGTCGTGGGCTGGTGAAGAATTTTCAGCAAGTTTATGAGTAGTGTGTAACATCTAGAAAGGGGTTTTGTTGATCGCTGTTCAGGTTTTAATGAGTTCTATTTTGCACACCATACTCCAGTAGTAGTTTTCAAACAAAAGTGTGTTCTTTCTTGCAGTATTAGCAAAATGAATTTTAAACAGAAAAACCTTTTATGATTTTAAGGCACAGCTGTCTGTCTTTAAACGGCCACATAGTAGTTCGGTTTACGTTGATTTCACTACGCATACATACACGTAAGTATCCGGTTTATGAAAGCTCTAAAGTGAAATTCAAGCTTGAAAAACCTTTCGGGATAAAATTTATCCCTATTGATACGAACAGGTGTTCCGACGCAATGGAAATGGTGTTCGTTTGGACCGGAAAATTTGAATTTATTCGAAAACCTTTGAAGAAAATAAATGACCAAAAAAGGCAAATGGTACCGCCTCAAATTGATAGGCATGATTCATATCGCTGTAAACTTCGTAACCATTTCAGCTAGCTTAAATGTCCATATATATTATTCCATGTTTGTTGGACGAGATGTTATTTCACGGCACCTCATACATCTAGAATACTCTTGGCTGGACCCAGAAAGTTGGAAGTTTTCGTTTTTAATTGAACTCCGAGATGGACGTAGATGCGTCTGGAAAGTCACTTGTTGGGTACTTATTTCAGGAACAGATCTCCATGCAGCGGTGATTAGCAGGTTTCCCCAAAGATCAGTGACCACTTAGAGATTCGATAACCACCAGTAGTGTGACAGATTTTATCCATCAGCAGAGGCTTAACCCGAGTATGACCTCATCAGATACAAGTGTATTAAGTTTTACAATAGGACCCATGATTATATCTTGTCCCATTCTATTCAAATCAATGGCAAACGCTGAAAGATATTCAAACGGTTCATGCATTAGCCGGACGGTCGTGGGTACGAAACTCTGAGTTTTGTGAAAGGCGAACTGCTGATGATTCCCAACAAGGCTAAAACAGTCGTAAAGTGCTTCTTGGTTTTTCACCCTAGATGGACTCCAATGGCAACATGAAATCTTTCGAGAAATATCCACTGGCCTACTGTAAGCCACAAGTGCATGCCTTTGGAATACATCTCATGCAAGACTTGGCAAATTCAACCATTTTCGGCATCTCCGCAGGTTATCGTTTTCCGCTGACCTAGTGTGGCAATCCTGTGTATGAAAGGGCCTGAATATTCTATCGTGAAGGTAATCTTGGCTCAAAAGCCGAGACGTTTGTATAGCCGTTCCATCCTTAGTGGGAATCATCAACAGTGGACATCTCAAGAAACCCCAGGAAGTCTCAAGCCGAATTAGCACTTGGAAATCCCAATGGGAAGTTAGCAAAGCTCTTCACGCTACCAGCTTTCTGTCAGTAGCTCAGACGAAGGATATCTTGACAGGATGAGGGCAACTTCCATCGGAGAAGTTGTCACTCAAGGAGCCAGTCAACACATGACCCCCTGATAGGGTTCCTATGGTTAAAGGATCGGCTATGGTGTATCCTGCCTAAATGAAGGCTTATCACACTTCTAATTAGTCGTTAGTGGATGGACGGTTAATTGTTCAAACTACTAACCAAGTGGCCGCGAGCTCGGTTCGAAACTCTCTGGAATCTCGTGACAAGCGCACTGTTGGTGATCCTCATTGGGGATGAAACAGTGTTTCTCGACTTTCCAGCATAGGTCGGGTTCATTTATAGGACAAAATGGGCCTTTTTGAAAATTCGCAGTCTCTTGGCCCCATCACCAATCGACTTCTGCTTACCATTCAAATCGGCTGTCTGTGAGCGTTCGGCAAACCTGAGGACTGGGTTTTCTGACGCTGCCCTTCGCTTCGAATTTCGTCATCTGACGTAAGGCTTGTTAATTCCTGATCGCATGCATCAGTTTCACGTCCGATCGAACGACATTGTTGATCATGGATATTGACCGTCCCTTTATCCGTTCACACAACGATACGAATAATTGTTGCAGTACAGTCAATCTGAACGGTCGGCGGGGTCGAGTTCAAAAAAACTGGACAGGTCTCGATTTACGAAACCCGAAATAGCAGTTTTGTCACACGACGTCTGACTTCTCGGTTCAATGAATTCATAGATTCTGACAGCAGTGCACCATGATTGGGAGGATCGAAAGCGTAGTTCCGGTTGAAATTTGCAAGGTGGTTTTGGAAACATCGTCCATTATAATCTGTCGAAAAATATTGGAGGAGATTGAAACAACAAATTGTTTTCAACGATACGCGAATTCTAAATGTGAAATGAGTGGTTAGTTCTATAACCGGACTGACTGAATTCTCTCTTTTGCAAAGTTTAGGATCTTTTTTTAAACCGTGATTGGAAATCGTTGACTTGTAATTAGCTGTCATGCTAACAATTTTCAGGGAGAGAGACCCTGGGGAATTTCATCAGAGTTTAGGGTCCGAGAATTTTACACATTTGAAAAAGTTCCTCTTTGGCATGACGGGGGCCTTTTTTCAGCTATCACCCTGTGTGAAGAGACCTAATCTGAGGGAGAACATGTGAAGCTTCCTTACTATCAAGAAGCCATTCGGACAACCGGTAACACTAGTCTGATTTCATAGTTTTCTCTTAGCTTAACAGCATAGTTCCAGTAGTCAGTTATTTCTTGATGCCTTACTACGCTGTACTTCTAGAAAGCCTTTATGATATGACTGTTTGCGTCAGTAGTTGGTTGGCTCGAATCCGATGAATTACTACTGATACAGTTTTTCAAGTAGTCCGTGAAGCTGCCGAAAAGTTTGGACGGTTGGAGGATTCGGGATAAAAATAAAGGCAAAAAGAAGTACAGTGGAGACGTAAATGTTCGAAAACGCATTGGCTGGATTACACTCAGTCTGTTTGTATCTCACATGGGAACAAGTTATTCTAATCTAATTTTCTGTATGAGGTGTTGATCAGAGGAGTAGGTGACTTCAGACAATTACTCACGTAAAAATTGTTCGAATTCTGCGATATCACTTTGGACGAAGCTTGAAGCAATGTTTCACTTAAGGGGGACATTTACAATCACTTCTGACTGCACCCCGAGCTATCCAACAGTTGTTAAAAACCTGGAAAATCGTTTCTGATTTGAACAAGACCAACCGTGTGACGTGCAAGAGACAGAGGACGCGTGCTCATCTCAGTAAATCCACATACGTACACTTGTCAAACTGCGTGAGGTACATCTGTTGGGTTCAGTGGGTAAAACCAATTAAGTCTTTGTGATGCAGATGAACAGCGCTGTGTACTTTATCCTGCATTTTCTGAAAAGTGTCGAGGCAAAACCACTCCAAATTTGAGATGTAGATTATTCGTCTGCATTGGGGATCTTATTCGAGGTGGCAGGTTCCTATATTACTCTGGTACACCGTACAAAACCTGTTGTGGATGGTGGGCTAGCGCGCTAATCGGCAGATCTCCAGCCGGACGATCGAACTCACCAATGTTAAAGGCTGTAGTCTAATTTGAATACAAAAATCGCCGTGTTTCACGCCATCATGTTGACAACACTTTTATACGGCAGCGATGCGTGAAAGGTACAAGGGCATGTTATACATGTCCTCAGGCAATTTCACCTACAATATCTGCTTAAGATTACACGCACTCATTGCCTAAGTCCTTCAGAGATTAAAATATACCGAACTGCAAGTACCTGTGTCCAGTGGCAGCTGCGGCGGTTAAACCATCTCAGAAGCACTTCATTGTATTGCATTCCTAAATCGCCTTCTTCTATGTAATTAAAGAAGGGAAAGCGAGGTTGCGGAGGGTTTGGAAGACGGCGAGAAGTATTAGTTTTGATTTTAGATCCTAGAGATATCGTGCACCAGGACACGCGCAATAAAACTCGGCGCGTGTCATGATACCCATGCACAAACGGTTCACCGTTACGCACCTCGCTGCGATCTTATTAACTCCAGTTAACATTCGAAACGGCGCAACTTGGGGGCGCGTTTGAAAGGGGGAAAAACAACCGTGTCGGTCGCCAGCACTCGTCCGCCATAGCGGTCGCAAAGCACATGTGCGCAATTTGAGGAAAGTGTCTTAACAACGAAAGGGTGCCCCCGATGCACGTCCCTCTGTTCACTGCAATTGTGTGGATACAATCAGTGCTGACGAGCCCTAATAAGAGCGGACCTCGAGTCCTATGCCTGGCCCCTCTGGTGTGAATTCGGTAGAATGATCGCGCCAGGACAGGAAGAGGACTTTTCAAACGAGAATGCGAATTCTAGATATTCCTAGACCACCTACAACCAATAAAAAATGTCGAGCAGGTTTCAGGCGTCCGTGATGCTACCTGACTAGGAAGTCCTGACGCGCTGGTCAGTTGACTGACGCCATATGTCGTCGTTCGAGTCATCGGGTAAAACAAATCACGTCGCATGTTCAGAACTGAAAATTCAGATGTGTCCAGCGTGCGCTGGTGGACTGCTAGTAACACGCTCGCTTCGCAAGTCAGATGTCCGGAGTTCAAACCCGAGCATCACCAGGATATGCACCGTTGATGTACTCGAACAAGAGCGAAATTCGAGTCCATTGCTTTCCCCGTTTGGTGTGGACTCACTAGAATAAGTGCGCGCCAGGACAAAAGGAGCAGTGGGAGTGTTGCCACCGGCCTCACTTTTCTGGTCCTAGACCTATTTCCCCGACAACACATCCGGTACAGGACAAACTATCCTGTTCAAGCGTAGGTGCACCAAATACTTTGTACAGAACGGGCTTTACACGATTTCCGATGCGAATTTTTAAAGCGAGCCAAATGCTTGATAGTCGATAGTCAAGCAGACATCAGACCATAATGAGCTATCGCATTAATTCTGTCAGAATAATCATCAACGTCCTACAGAATAAACCCCGCCTCACTCCTGGTATGCAGAAATGAATTCCTTGTCACCACATACTGACCTTGTGTGTTAGCTAGCCCTGATAGCTTTGGGCAACGAAATGTATCCCCAAGAGATGCGTCAAGCCAAATCCTAGGGGATTGGTCTAAGCAACTACAGTCGTCATCAAACTGTCTGTTTTTCGGCACCCTGTAAACTGTTTTTGGAAATGGCTAAACCAATATGGATGATTTACGACCCAATAAATTCGATTCAAAGCGGAGCTGTTCTCGCAAACTCAAGGTGGATTACTAATTGCCTGCTGCTTGTCTGAAACCTGAAACCTTCCGTCAATTTACCAGTTTTTCTGGCCGACCGTCTCAACCTGAACACATTCAGGCGGAAATGACATTCATCCATCTTATACACGAAATGACCGTTTGACCAGCCTGTTGCGCGCCTGTCTTACGCCTGCATCTCCTGTTTGTGCGTAATGGCACCCTCATCGAATCAGTCATTGAAGCAAAAACAGGCAGCAACATTCTGTTCGCAATGTTTATCTCAGCCAATTGGTGTCTTTCATCAGTCCGTTGGAATTATCAATGTGCCGTCACCTAGGATGACGCATTGCATACACTTATGGAAAAGCTTAGTCACTCTAAAGTAGGTGGTTGGTGTACTTTCCCAATCAAATGCACAAATAATGCGGTTGAATTCAGAAGCTGGGCTAAATATTACAGATAACCAGTGCCTGACAATAATCTATCCTCTGAGTAAATGCGGACGAGTTAGACCATGGCGATGGGCTATTGAAGCTGAATTGATGGGACCAGGGTTGAAGCTAACTGTACCTTTTTAACTGTTTCTAGCATAGAACTCCCTCTTCATAGGGGACACCATTCGGAGGCACTTAAAGTGTGTGACTTGAGGTTTGATTAATTGGTTGATTGGAAGTTTAGTTGAAAAAGGTATACAATTTCGCTTTTAACTCACCAACCAGGTTAAATATGAGTTCCTCAAACAGAGAGAGAATCAATGAAAATTCCAGTACGCCCAAAAATTATTGACCTCTTACGTAATGACCATGGAAAAGCGCTTACATATTCTTTCAAACACCACTGTTTGAAATTTTCTCCCATTTAGATAAAAAAAGCGTTTTCTCACTTTCTCCACTCACATGCGTAATCAGTTCCTAATCCCACGATGAATTCTTTGTTCAGTGCACCTGCAATCTCTAGAATGCATTGTCCTTTTGTGTCAATTGTCGGCGAAACACAAACAGCCCTGTGGACAAACCAACATTAAGTAAACAGGTTGAACAAACAATGAGATGCGTTCAACCACAACCATTAGCATCTTTAGTCGCTTTGGATGAGTAGAACTCGATGGGTTTGCAAGCAAAATTCGGTCAATATCGTCGACAGCCTTTTCGTCAGGTTGTTACCTTCATGACTGCATGTTGTTTTGTTAAACGTACGAAGTCTTCCCCTATAGATAACTAGGAGAACTTGCTGGCGTGAATGATTAATGTCGCGTTGAACAGCTGAATCACAAAATATCCTCATCACTTTTGTTGCTTCACAGGACAACATTTTGGTAATTGTTTGTACTGCTCGCTTCTTTGAAGATTTGCACGGATGGAAAGTTTTTGTGGGGAGGAAGCATTCTGCTTTACCGCTGCGGCCGTCAGGTATATGTGCCTTGTCAAATACAAGTGAGTCGTGGTTGATTACAATGAACAGGTATTGACCCCCATTAGAAAATCATCAAGGGTGCCTTTGAGGTGGCAGGTTTGACCCATACTGGTGTTTTTCAACCGCTGTTCGGCATGATTCAGAGCTGTGGGATTGAGAACAGTTAATGAACTTAAAAGTGAAATTACATAATGGGCTAGGATTAAGTTAGTCGACGTGATAGTTGTCTGCAGTAGTGCTCCAAGGCAGGGTTGTTTTGTATGGGGCTGAGAGCTCATGGATTTATCGATCTACAGTCCGCAGTCATAATCTTTGTGGAACTGTCTGCGGCCAGAGCCAAAGCCAAAGCCAGCGGCCAGCCAAAGCTGTTTGTATAAGAAGTTAGACTAAGTATCCGCAACTTCGTCCACACTTGTTTTATGCTCTCATCAGCAGAAATTTGACAGCGTTATCTAAATTTTGAAGACAAGAGGAAGAGACTTTTTTTGATAACTAGTAGTTTCACTGGCATCCGGACGCATCTACCAGTCAACCTGGTTGAGGATGGGCATAGCTGGTAAGTCACAAAGCTTTGTGCGGTGTGTGCACTGTGCGTAGTGATGATGCTGATGTAACCTCTAGGGCAAAAGATCGCTAAACAAAGTCTTTTACGCTCAATTCACAAGATGACTGAAACTTCCATCTGAGAAGTCGTCACCGGAAGAGCCAGTCAACACATGATCACGTGATGTGGGTTCGCGATTGAACAGTGGGTGGTGCTATTATCCTGTCTAAGCTATTGTATTCGCGAGTTCGGAACTCTGAGGTTCACAAAGTGAGCAATGCAGATGATTCCCAGTTGGGATTAAACAGCTGTACAGCCCTTCTTGGGCTTTCAGCATAGATTGGCCTCAGTGACAGGACGATACGTCAACTGAAACCTAGTCGAGGACCATTCGTTTGCGTGTTCACGATGCCATTTGACAAGTTTGTTGATTCTGTCGCTCCACTCCCACAACTGCTAGAAGTGGCATCTATCGTTGAGAGCCTTTCTGTTTACTGAATTCCGCGTCAAAATGCATGTTAGGACGATAGTCATCAGTCTGGGCGAACGAGTCGTGTAGACACGTTTTATTTTAAAAAATGAAGAAGGTCGCAGAGGGAACCATTATAAAATTTCTTCAATGCTCATCATGTAACCGTCACATAACCCAATTTAAGAGAAGGCTTTGGCGAGACAGAAATATTGTTTCTCGTTAGACGAGATTACAGATGTAGTCACGACTTTGAGATTCTGAAAAGTTTGACCATGGGAGAAAAATGCTTCATGGTTCTTGCATGGTATCCGTGGTAACCTCTCACCTATGAATGCTACTCTACAAATAAATGCCGAATAGAAATCATTCATGATACAACTATGCGATTATACTAAACAGTTTTGAACACTTGTTGATGAGCCTGCATAATCATAGGGTTACTCGAGTAGAAATTTGGAGTAACCAGAGAAGAGCGAGGCAGCGTTTCTGATTTGAAGGAGCACGTATTGCTCCATAAAAATGGAGTCTTTCAAGATGCAGGAAAAATATCCATGTGTTATTAGAGCAGGTTGTTTGGTTTAGTCCATCCGTAGATTCATACTGTTAAAACATTGATCTTTTTTCCAGAGAAGCAAATTATTTTGCTGAATCTCTTATGACCCGAATGATTGGTTGTTGGTCTGCTCGCCGAGCATGGCAGTTGGATTGCAAACGTTTCATCACCCATCGAGGTGACATCGTCAGTGTGGGGTTGACGACGATGTCACCTCGATGGGTGATGAAACGTTTGCAATCCAACTGCCATGCTCGGCGAGCAGACCAACAACCAATCATTCGGGTCATAAGAGATTCAGCAAAATAATTTGCTGAGTGAGTATTACTGGCCATCACGTTTACTTTTACACAGCTGAAAGTACTTGTGTTGTTTCGGGGACAGTTTCCAATCGATTATACATATGAATCCATGACTGCGACCCAAAACCCTCAATTGGTTTCTGCCTTCATACTCATACATGTATGATTCAAAGATAGGCAAGCGAGAGGGAAATAAAATTCCACGGGAGATTATTTATATCTTACGACGGAAAAACACTTTGTTGCGTAGCGTCTTGTGAATTCGTCACAAGCGTGACGAACAGGCTGGATTTCGGCGACGTTTGTCAAACGAAACGCAGTAGCTTCTATGTGGCATAGTGGTTGCCACGTTTGAAAAGAAAACAACGAAGAATCGTTAGAATAGATTCGTTGCCATGGCTCAACTAAGGGCTAAAATAGATTTCCGATAGGAGTAGGTAAATCTTGGTTGCAGAATAGTTTTTGTTAGTGGGTTAACGGGGCGAAGGATCAATTACAGAATGACAATCAGAAAGGCGAGCTGGATTGCCTGAATGTGTCTTTCCCGAATACAGATAAGTAGGTGCCACATTTGTGAATGAAATCCGATTTTTAGCCGTCTTTTTTGTTGCATTCGAGCCGGAATGTGGAGGATGCTGTAAGAGGATGCCGTAAATGAGAGTTTCAGCTGGTTTTCAGGTGAGTCCCTCGTCAAAATAAATTCGATATGCAAACGAGTGCAATTGTCCAATTTGGGTTCATGAAGAACATAAGATTAGTGGAAACTAGGGTACTGCGCCTAGCTGATGAGCCCCAAGAAGCCTGAGGCCGGTCGCGGGCTGTCGAAGAGTTTTCAGTAACCTTATCAGTAGTATATTGAATCTACGACAATAAAAGGTTGTTGCTTTTGACATCAAGATACGTTGGCCGCATTAATCTTGAGTTGTTGTTTTTGGCAGTTACAGTACAGGAACGGTGAGCAACAGGACCGGTTACGATATCCGCAAATGAATCACTTGATAGTCACAAGCACTATCCTTAAGTATCTATAACTGTCTTTTGACAGAGGACTTTTATTCCGAGAGAATTGGAGAGGTTACTTGAGGGTACTTGGCTGAAACATTGTCTACTGTGCGACTGCCTGGGTGATTACTCTAAGTTGACATGTAGAGTTGTGAAATTGCTAAGTGCCTAAATGTAGTAGAGAACACCGGTTATCTTGGTTTTTCTCACAGGCAGACTGTTGTTTGCGGATGCAACTCTGCCTCATTTGTCCGCAAATGCTTGTGCACTATGTATGCTACTCTTTGCTTTGCCGGCATCCTCGTTTCGTATCGATCTCTGTCGAGTTTAGTCGCACTACAGGTGCATAAACAGTAATACGCCACTCGGATAACCGTCGCTGCCGACTGGATGGACCCCCAATTTTTCATGGTCAACTGAGTATCACGGTTCGGAAGTAACCAATGTAAACAAAAGAGAATCGCCACTTGCAAATGCGAAGTCAGGTGCCTTGAGAACGCCGCCAGGGATCCATCAGGTGCGTACAACCAACAAAATACGATCCCGCACTCGGAATTCGACTTTTGGAGCTTAGAAGCGAACGACTTTGTTTGGTGTCCATCCATTTCACTGTAAAGGTGACGCACGAATACCAAGATTATGCATGAAGTTTTTGCATTCTTTTGCAGGCGGATTCGGAGTTGCACAAAGTACAGTGAAGTGGAGTTACTCAATGTGAAGAGCTAGGTGACAGTCGCCTGCGTCTGGTGAATGGGAGAAAACTTAACGTTGGGTTTAGACCTGGTGTTATTGAACAAGTACAATGAGAGGAGTAGTCCACTTCCAGTAATCGCCCGATTCCGTATTCCCCTGGTTTTGGCTTGAGGAATGCATTCAAAAGTGAATAAAGTCCAGACCCCCATTCACAGGTCAAGTTTGGATCCGTTTTTCATGGCTACTGTTCTTTTGTGGGGTGCGGGAATCTTAATTCTGTCGTGATTTTAATCAGCAAGAGTGAAAAATTATTGGGATTAAAGTCGACTTCTAATAATTCAAGCCTAAAGATTTTTTTCAATGCACTGTCAGCTGACAATGTTCCGTTTTAGGATGTGTTTAACATGGACAATATTTCTTCCACCAGATTGTTGGGGTTTCCAAGATTTTTACTCCCTGACTGTCGCGTTCAACACCCGGGATAGTATCCCCAAATTGTGTGCAGTTCAAAAAATGCTGTTTTAGTTTTGCATCAGGGTCAAGGACAAAGGCTGTTTGGCCCCTTCCGGGAGTGGTGCGTCTTGCACACACTATTTTGGCAGCATTAGGGATCATTCTAATCTCTCGTTGATCGTCTTGCAGCTGGAGTGATTAATTTCAGGACCGTGGATTTAGCATCATTCAACACTATTTGTACATGCCAACATGCTTGCCTGTAGATTTTAGCGCCAGTTACTGGCTTGCGATTGGTCCGTTGTGCTCTTACGTGATTGGCCGTTGCGAGACAGCTAAACACCGCTGTGGGCTATTGTCAAGCCTATCGATGTTGCATGCACGAATTCGTCCGAAGCACCATAGGTCCGCCAAGAATCATTGTGCGCTCACGAGCATCGTCACCCAGAGATTTATGTTTTCCACATTTGGACAAATTACTTGAGGGCAATTACTTACCCTCTTCCCATTGGACAATCAAACCACGTGTGACCAACGCAAGCGCGGTATCCTGCTTTACGAACACAGTAAACACATTTTTTCCGAATATATGCTACGCCACATGCGCACGGATAAACACACAACTGGATTATTTAACGACAGTTGTGCTTACACGGCAGTCTAACTGCGCCTTTAATCCGAGTGACAACTACTTTGCCCTCTTCAAATGTCCTTGTCAGCTACTACAATACGCTATTGAATTCTCCCCCAACAGAAGCATTGATCCGTGAATTTCATTATTGATCCTTTGGATTTTGCATTCCACGCGTGTGTAAAATGTCAGCAGAGGAAGAGAAACTGACACAAAAACCTCCCAATAACTCCGTCCCAGATGGGCAACCACAAGTGGATGTTGTGGGAAACAGACGTGTGCGGGTACGCCTTCCGGGATGGCAAGTTAAATTGCTCTGCGTAATTGTGGCTATCCTCGTCGTGTTGTTGCTTGTGCTCACGGGAATCGCCAGTTACTACGGAGCTGCATATCAAAGGTGTGAGAAAGGTGAGTTGTATCTCGCTAATTATTGTGTGTGTGTGCATTCACTTTTCCGGTTCATTCGTCAAATGACCTCTGGGCTTTGTGTGGACGCCAAAACATGAGGAGGTAAAAATTTCCGTTTGATACAAGCAATTAAAAATTTCCAAGCTAAACGCCGAGAATATCTACTGAACCATTACTCTGCGTTATCGTGAATAAATTTTCAACCTCAACTTAGTCATCAGCAGCGGGTAAAATCCTGTGGTATTTAAAATAAAACCGGGAATTTTTTTATCCTTGTGGAAAATTGTAAAACTCAGAACGTTAAATATTCATTAACTTGAAAAGGTAAATCAATGCTTCAACAACAAGTTGAAAGCTCCCGTTGAAAAAGAAGATAAAAGACCTATGAATAGCAACATGACTAGACGAGTTCAAACGCCTCACGAATTAGACAAGTGACCAGCCGTACCCATTTTTAGCTGAATCGTGTGACTTTAATCTCCCACACTTTGGAAAACACACGACTGAAAAAGTGCCATTCCTCAACCCAGTTTTATTCCGACCAAAATAGGTCGCAGTCGGTTGAATTTAATTCTCCAAAGTTCATTTGACCCAAGATGGCTTCATATTGATCTGTAGCATGGAATAAGTCATCGATAAAACCTACTATGGAAGACTGTGGTGAAACTGACGTATTCCACAAAGTTACAAAACTCCACAGATGGTTTCCAAGATCCAAACGCCCAGATCAGCATACACTCTTCCCGTTGTGTCCCATATCCCTATATGTTTGCACAAGTCAGATGATACACGCAACTGAATAGCAGTTGAGATATTGCACACGCAATCAGAAATGAGAATATCTGGAAATATCGGCTCCTGTATTTACTGGCAGTTACACGTCAGTATTGTTGGATGTGGGCTAAACTCTCAGTGTTTGATTTACAGATGGTTGGGTTTTATTCGATGTGGTTTATCCCGTGGCCAACTAAATTGCTACACTCAAACCGATCAGGGTTACCTGTCCAACAAAATCACTTTCCTTCATTGCGTGATGGAATGCATTCGCCTGAGCATTTTCTAAAGAAAGCTGTTGTAAAATGTCGCTTGCTGCTGTTGGCACGTCTCCAATGCTTTTGACAAGTGTGCTGTAAGAGTGGATTTCTATGTTTTGCCCAAAACTTAACTATATAAAGCAATAATCCCACCTTTTCCAAAATAAAACTGTCATTTTAGCTGATGCGACCAAATCCAGCACATAATCCAGGGAATATGACTGATAACTTGGAAACAGGTAAATATGGGTACATAGACTGACACTGTTCAAAACAGAAGCGTGAACTGGTGAGATGAAGGTGCAGTGCTGCCTCCCAGACGGATGTCCCACCAAAGTGTGCAAGCTGCCTCCGAAGACAATTCCACCTGGTCATCCCGTGTTGGGGGGGGGCGTATTTCATGTAGCGAGATGCACTCATTTGCAAACCAATTTGGTTTTGCGGGAGATTCAACAGGAACCCAGCTGAATCTTTCGTTGATGATGTTTTCAAGCAAATGAATGTGCTGCACGAGGACGCCTCACGTACCAGTTGGTACGATATTCGAGATATCGCAATACATTGTATTAGAAACATCATAAACCAGGGATTCAGGTGAGTCAAACGTGAGTCTCTCGTGAAAACCAGATTGGTGTAGAAATCAATATATTTCGCTAGTTTCGTGCAATTTGGGTTCAAGCAGAACATAAGACTTACGAAAACTCGGAAACTGGGCCTATCTGGTAAGCCCCAAGAAGGGCAAAGCCGGTTGTGGCTGTCGAAGAGCTTTCAGAACCATTATGAGTAGTGTGTTACGTCTATATTACGTGCATTTATCATCGCCTACCCATAACGAAGACCCTGGCCCCTCCACCAGTGTAGAAGCAAAACGTAATCATCCAATAATGGTTGATCAATAGGTCAAGAATGTCTTTGCTGCTTTTAGATCAATAAGGGAAGACAGTTCAGAGTGGCAGAATCATTCTTCTCATGGAGTTGGCACCGTAAAACGCTTCTACATGCACAGAAAGTCCCCAAAGCAAGGGATAAAGTATTCTGACATGAAATCGTTTTTCAAGCATGAGCTTCTTATCCGGAAATCCGAAATCGAACACATTAGACATAACTTTTATACTGCGGACTACCAAGAAGCTGTCCCAATCAGAACAGCATGAAACTGCATTAAAAGATGCAAATGTCTTCACGATTTTATATCATAAGCCATATGCAACCAAGCTCCAGGAAATCATGGGCCTTGAACTTGGTCTGAGTGTTTCGGAGCGATCCTAACTAACCTCTATATCCAGTAAAGAGACAAGCTGGTGGGAACTCAATTGGAAACTAAACCATTTACCAGGACCGAAAATCGAACAGAAGCTACTACCATTTAAACTAAATGCAGGCTGTAATTTCGATCGATTTGTCCGTCGACCGTTCTGTCCTTTTCAGTAAAGACCGCATCAAAATACTGTAAAATGCTTCGTCAAAACATCTGATGGTAAACGCGTTGGGTCTCGTTTTTCGGTTACTCAATCTCAGCGTAGAGGGTACCTACTGCGATCTCTCCAAAGTAGGCAGACCACGTTCATACTACATTACTGCCGTCAAACAAGTTGAGGTTTATCACAGCTTTGCTAAAATGTGACATAGATGCTGATGAAGGATGTAAATTCCCGAAAGTTATTGCAATTTCGGCTGCTCCCGAGGGTGCGCGCTGTTTGGAAGGAGCACCATACTTTGCTTTGAATACGGCTTTGTAAACACACAACCCAATCCCATCGACTTACAGGAGCAAGGATTAGAAAATTTGTTGACTTGCCTGTTTCTCTCAACATGCATCCATAAGCCGAATGAAGCCATAACAAACAAGTTAATTACATGCGGGCTAGCATCGATCGGCGGCCATGCTGGTTTGACCTTTTTGACAGCGAGAGACCGAAATAGCTCGGGTGGCGACGCAAATCGTAGTACATTTTTTTCACAGTCGATTGCTTTCAGAATAACTAGTGAGTACTGTTCACCACCCATATGACCAAAAACCACATATTTACTGTCATTCTCTGTTGGGTGTAAATTTGAGCAAATGTGATACGGAAGACTTTATTTCGGTAGACAGACTGACAGTTCTTTGAAAAATCGAAGACGCACAGTCTGAGGTCAGTCTTGAGAACGCCTGATAGTAAATGGCCCCTTATTAGGTGAACCATACGAAATACTATCAACACCCCGAACAGGAAATGAATGTCCATCGCATTTCCAACTCCCTAATGCGAACAAATTTTGTTTTTCGAGAAATACACTCATTTGCATATCAATTTGGTTTTTGCGAGAGACTCACCTGGAACCCAGCTGAATCTCCCGTTTGCGATGTTTTCAGGGCAGAGAGTAGTGTATTTTTAAAGGAAAACTGACTGAAAACTCCCAGTATAAATGATTCTTTCAGGCGCGAACCTTCTCAGAAAGCAAACTTCTAGTTCCTTGTTTAGTTCTCCTTTCGACGCAAACACATCATACCTTTGCCGTTCGAAGCCGACAAAACTGTTTACAGAATTTACTTCTAACACGTACTCCAAAAACAGGTCGAAATGAAACCGCATCAAGCTTTTCACATTTACACTGTAAATGTAGAACTTTTACAGGACGATGGAATCTTTATGTGTTGTTCTACTGTTTTGGAGCCTTCAGTTCTAATTTTGACGCCAAAGAATCATCTGGAAGGTAGCATCTTTGAGAGCTGTAATAAACTACTGGAGACAAGTTCTTCAGGTAGAAATCTGACCCTTACAAGGGATGTGCCAAAACCCAGGCGAGGGTCCTCTTGTCCATTCCCTTTTAATAGTGGACCGCTTTTGAACCCCAGTTTTTGGCCATCAGACCGGCAACATCAGATTTCCGTGAAAACATGGCTATTGCTTGCTATGCAGGAGTCATTTAGCGTGTTCATAATGCTTTCGAATGCTTTTTGAGAACAAGATATGCCCACTTCATGCTAATTCAGTGACTTTACGTGAAATATCTCAACTTGCAAACCGATGGGCTTTTGAAGACACAAGAATATTTTCGACAAATACCATTACTTGCAAATCGATTTGGTTTTCAAATGAATCTCTCGTTTATGATATTCTTCAACCGAATGTGCTGCACACAGGCCGCCTCATGTTTCAGTTGGTACGATACTCGGGATTTCACAGTATATCGATTGTATCCAGAATCTTGTTTTCATTACTCGTGTTGAGGTTTCCCATACGAAACGCGAAAGTGAGCAGAGTTATACAGCAAACCTCAAATGACCACGCTCGTGGTGTCATCATGTGCGAAGCCCGCCACTGATCGGTACAGCGCAGTGTCAAGGTCCGTACACCAGACACCATTGAGCGGAGTTTTGGTTTGCTAGTGTGGGTTGCGGTCGTCTCTTCCGGGTCAATCTCGTGATTCTCAGTGGCGGTGCGACCACACGGAACTCATGGGATAGCAAGTCAGGGCAGGCTCAGCAAACAGGCACTGACACACATGGGTGAGTTGGTCAGCTGCGCACATCCACAAGCACGCACATGGCCAGTGTCGGAGAGGGAAGCCTTGGTGGCAAGTTGAATGACGGGTAGGCGTGAGCAAAACAAGTGGAGATCAAAAGCATATGGGCGGAGTAAGCAAATGAACGAGGGAAATATCATGATGTCAATATGAATTTACTAACTGGTTTGCAAAGGTTTGGAAGCAGCCAGGGCAACACGTTTTTCAAGCTCGTTTTATTGCTTGCTTACTAGGTGAAAAGTCTGGCAGGTTCGCAGGTTGGTTGTTTCCGACCTGCATACAATGCAGGCTGATGAGAGCATATCACAAGCGAAAATAATGCGTCTAACATGGAACCTTGTCCGAGTCCACCGACCCTTAGTTCCCAAATGGATGAATGGCAGCCACACTTTTTATGGTGTTGAGTTCTAAATAGAATACTTTTCAACCAGATTAAGCGTGTCAGTCCACTAGCGTAAGAACTTTTGGCGACGGTCTCTCGCGGTTAAATCCAGTTTATTTTTGGACCAGACGATGTTTCTTTCTTTTCGAGATAGTAATTTATAATATATAATTAATTGGCTTGATAGAGCTACACAAGAAGATTCCATCGTCCTGTAAAAGTTCTACATTTACTCTGTAAACGTGAAAAGTTTGATGCGGTTTCATTTCGACCAGTCTTCGGAGTATATGCTACAAGTAAACTCTAGATGCAATTTTTTCGGGAAAAAGGGTGAGGGGTGCATCGATAAATACATTTAAAAAAAAACTGACCTCCGGCCATGCTCACTTCATTGTTTAAGATTGCGTGAATTGAACGCATTTAACTCGAAAACTAAAGTTTTGAGCAAATCAATTGAGTTTCACTTCTGAAAGGTAACTCTATTCCTTTTTGTGAATTCACACAAACCGTTCAAAGCGATATTGGCAATTCACTCTTGGTAAAAAGCTGAGCTGGCTATTGTCTCCATAAATGGCCGGGATTGAATGCTTTCCATGAGTGTAACAAAATGATCTGAAATCATCACAAACGAGAGATTCAGCTGGGTTCCAGGTGAGTCTCTCGCAAAACCAAATTGATTTGCAGATGAGTGTATTTCTCGAAAAATGATCTTTTATTCAAAAAACTATAAACCAGTGAGTCGATCTGGAGCAGGTGAGCAGCTCAGGTGGTATGATACAATCCGAAACACGGTGAAATGTGAGACCTGGGTAAAATGTGGTTGTATCAGTACTTTCCACCACAATTTATAAGAGTCACTGCTCAAAGCTAGAAGAATAACTTCAAAACAGTGCTCTCCTTGGTTGGAGAGCAAATGATGATATGGGCAGTAGGGGGGAGAACAAGCTGAGACCAGAATAAGTTAAGCAAGTGTCTAAACTAGTGTGGAGCCTGATGCGGCCGATCAACAGAAAGTCGTCTTTAATGGTGCAAAGTGAATGTCTCAGTTTCATAGTGTGTGGAGAGGAAAAAGTGACTCGCGACTTCAGGTAACTGCCACGACATCGCTTGACGCCACTCGACATCGGCTTGAATAATCAACTGCCGTTTGGTTAATCGCGGGGTTAAGCTTCATCGCATCGATTTTACCCTAATCAACTCACATTGGCTAACCTGTTAGGGAATTAACTGCATCATGCTACTTAAATTGGGGGTTCCATTGTGGATTTCAACTGATCAGAGTAAGTCAGCCTTTGCTGAAGAACGGATGGGCAGTGTGTTGGTGCGTTTAGGTGAAAACTTCGGGTCTACAACACACGGTCGCTTTGCGTGAGTGTTACTAGGGGGTTTGGAATCACAAGGTTAAGCGATTTCAAGGTTAACTGGACAAAATTCGCGGCAGGGATTTGGTGTTTTGTTACCGAATAGATTAACTCAGCTTACACAATAAGAGATCTGTGTGGAAATTGGCCACTCGTGTTAGAACCATTTTAGACTGATGTGAAAGCTTCTCAGTCATGGTTATTTGTCTAACCACATTACTTTCTGCTGTCAGAAATGACGTTTCCAAAGTCAAATTTGAAGCCGAAATTTAATGGCCTCCTTAATGATACTGATGCGACACATTGGAATCGGATGTCAAGGTCCGTGGGGATTACTATTAGTGAGAGAGAGAGAGAGTGACAAACTTTCCTGTTTATGGCTACCGACACTGATTGATTGCACAAACGAATGTTATTCTTTCTTCTGAGCCGGGAGATTTGTTACAAGGATTTCGTCGTAGTTGTGAGATTATTTGGCCGAGAGTCTGTGTGTAGAAGTTGAACAGTATCATTTATGTAAGTCTTGTTGTACACCAGTGACCTTCCAACATGACCGATCAGTTACATGGCCGATTTCGTTGGCTGGCTGGGTCCTGGGCTAGTTGACGCGTATCATTTAGTGTCTGTCTTGCAAGTCTACTGGTTGAAAGTTTCCACCTGGTTCATCTCGGCAATGCTGTGGAATATAGGTAGCTCGGGTGCGCTGATTGATTGTTGGTCTGTTCGCCGAGCTTGGCAGTTGGATTGCAAACGATTGGTGAATCGGGGTGACATCATCGGTGCGGGGTTGAGCCACTCAACTCAACTACAATTTCTTGCGGTTCCAGTAGCCCTTCTTGAGCTCACGCACGATCCGTTTGCTTCGCTGGGCATGTTTCTTCTAGGAAATGTGTTTCTGGCCACCCAACCCAAAGTTTCCCCCGCATTTTGTAAGCTTATTCCAAACTACTAGGAAATTTCGTGCTTTTAGACCTCGAGCAACAAACAGTTACTGCCATCGCGTTGCCTACTGTGACACGAGGCACATCAAGACTAATTGTTCCCAACTAACACCGGACTGAAACACTTAAATAAGCTGGCTATTGTAACAAAAGTGTTCTGAAGTTTATTGCCAGCATATATAAAAATCGTTCTTACTGTGAACCATCACCAAAAAATAAAACTCAAAATTTTTGATCCAAATTCAAATCCAATAGAAAATCTCTCGCATCTGTGAGAGTATCAAAGGAGGTGAGTTTTCAAACCTTAGTGAAATTTTCTCCTGTTAGTAGGAGAAACCCACTTGGCTGGCTCAGTAGTATAAAAACTTATCTCGAAGTCTTTCAGCAGGGGCTCGTCGTTCTAAGATTTGAGTAGAACTGAGCCATTCTTCCGAGTCGGAGCCTGTTCGTACTTTAGGTCATATGTCCGGCTAAGGATCTGCAGTACTGATGAACTCTAATAGGAGCGACATTCGAAAGCACAGTCTTTGCAATTTGTAACCAGGAGGATTGCAAAAACAGGACCATGTGAATGTGAACGTCAGAGGAACCCAAACCACTTGTAAACACCTGCAATTGTTCAGCCTTTCAAGCCACCTTGGTGTTGTCTGACTTTGGATCGTCTAACAGACGATTCAACAGAACCAGGATAACTAATTGGTCGTCGCCCGAGTGTTTAAGCAAAAACGGAGCAAACTATTCAAGTGTGAACGTACTCAAGTGTTTAGATACGGCAGTCCTGGTACGCCCACTGCATCTTGGTTAGGTATTAAAATTGTAGCCTGGCATATCAACTGTCTGGGTTCGAACTGGGGCTAGTGAGAGAGAAACTTTGACGTTATGTAGTCGAACTATTTGCCGCAGGACAGGATCGCTCAACTGTTACAGATGAGAACATAAATTCTGCAAATCTCGGGGCCTCCTTGACTACGTTCTCTTTGAATTCACCAAATGCACTGTGAAAATGCAATGGCCCATGCCTACACCGCCAGCTACGGACCATGACCAAGGATAATATTTTTCATAAATGGGTTGTAAAAAGGAACAATTAAGCTTTTTTCCGTCAAATTGTGTCCCAACTGATGTTTGGTGACTGAATACTGTTATTGGACCAAATTGTATGGTCTGGTATAAATAATTTATGGAGGTTGGCTCATACATCTCCACTAAACAAAAAACAAGACGGTTATATCCTTTTTATTGGAACAAATGAAAAACTTAGTAAGGCTGTAGATAACCCACGATAACAATACAATTTGAAGTTTTTTCTCCGTGTAATTTTTTTTCGATTTTCTACGCGTTTGAGGGACAAACGCGTAGGATTTATTGTTTGGCCAAGGGGACTTAAAATATTGAAAAAATTGAGTGGCAAACACAAACGGTTTATTAGTTTGAGGCTAGTGTAGTCCCGAATACTTCATTCCAAAGTCAGGTTTAAAATTATCACGATAATCGATTGGCAAACTGATCTCAAGCTCCCGGATTATATATTGAGACGCGGCAATACTCACCTGGTTGCTGAAAATTGCCCGACAGCCCACTAACGGTGTCGTCTTGCTCGACGCTCCATCAAGCGTATTTCCTACTTGTGACAAACGCTCATTTGTGAAATGACTTGAGAGGAATACTCAGTTAATTTACACCTCGACGATATTTTACATGATTCAGCTGATTATCCCGTGACCACCAAGTTGTGTTGCTAACGTGTACCTATCGCAACATAGTACTTTGTGTTCAAGCAGGAGATAGGTTTGAGTTGGAGATTTGCCCGTACTTGTTGAACCCCAGCAAATGGTAAAACCGATAGCAGGCTGTTCAGAGTTCTCGCTGACCTTTTTGGTAAATTTCGTGTTTTAAGCTTTTTCTGCCCCGGAATTATAAAAGATTTAAAGAAAAAAATAAATCGTTCAGATGTAGCACCCTTTCAGTGCCTAACTCCCATGCCACCCGAAGGTTGCACGAGGGCTCGGATACTGCCAGGTTACCGAAGCCTAGACCGTGGAAGTCGAGAGGCAGAAGTCGGGTTCGAACCACGGACCTTCCGATCAGTAAATTAGCGCTCTAAACACTTGGGTCATCCCGCCCCTCCCGTGCATTTAAAGATACACTATCGAAAAAAAGGAGGGGATGTTATCTTCATGTGGCTCCGCTATTTGGTGGTGATGTTATTTGGGTGTGCATTAGACAGCAACAAGAGTTTATCAGGTGTGTTGGAATATTTCTATTTACATTTATCAGTCCAAAAGCACCGGAAAGTCTTGCTTTTGGCCACATTTTCGCCACTTTTTCAATGTAGTTAAGCGTGTATACCCATTAGCTATGTCCCTAAGGTTTCCAAGTGTCTACATTCGGTCTGTTGACCGTCTTCTGTCCTCTGTTGATCCTTTCCTATTTGTTGGGTAACGGTGAACGAGGAAAGTGGCATCGGTCTCACGTATACTTTCTGTTCGGAAAAACAGTTTCGCTACATTTTTTCCTCATTATCAGTAGTATATCATCGACCATCTAAATTACATTTATCTCTTCACTTTACGGTACAGTTCATCATCATCTGCGTACTTGTTAAACTCACTTTCATCATGGAATTTGTGGACGCTGTGTCTACAAAATTGACGGTTTTGTTCGCATTTGTGTAGCTTGTTAGCAGCGCGCAAAAGTTATCTCAATCGGCAGTGAGTTCGGCAATTTTGGAACAGTGTGTTTTTTGGGTCTGGAAGCTTGGCTAGTGTTTTTCACCATATCTGACATTTAGGTTCCCACACCGATATGGTCACACGTTGTAAAACGAAACCCAGTAACAAAATAACATGAAAAGGCGCATGTTAGCCTTATCTCGGAAACACGTCGATAATCGATCATGAAAACAAAAGCTGGTTTTGGCTTAGTCGATAAAGTTTGCCTGAAACAAAATTGTTCAATTCGGACAAAAACTGTGTTTGTCTGTGTTATCAACGTTCACACATTTTTGTTTCATTACCACAGTACGATTAGGAATCTAAAAACGAACGAAACAAAAGAACTTTTGAGTGACACTAAATGACAAAAAAACGCGCCATGTGGTGATGGGATTGCTTTTGTTTTAGTGCGTCCCGGGGGGTTTGAAACGTGTTGGTTTTGTTTTACATGTCTGAAATCGCTCACAAAATTGACTTGACTAAACCCAGTGCATTTGTAAACAATTTGAAAGACAAGATACAGTCCACTGATAAGAGATTATCAACGTGGTGTAAACTGCTGTGTTGTAATAAATTGGTTTTGAGGTTATTTACTAACCTGTCAGTATGCTTTTGGCAAAAGCGATAAGCCGAAGCATGAGCTGGGTGTTTTCGCCAGCTGCGCCTTTATGAATAGTCAACATTTTGTTGTTCTATGCTGCCCGTTATCATCGCACGAGTAGCGTCTTGTTTATGGCCTGAGGCACAAGTATCACACGAGAATTATTTTGAACAGATAGAAGGTGGCAAATATGCCGGGGCGAATAAATGAGAACATAAAGAAAAAAGACCACACGTGCCTGGAAAACAAAGTTCTCCTTAGGCACAAAATTGCTCCCATTCTTGTACAGTAGAACCGCGTGGGACCAAAAACAGTGGGACCAGAAAAATTCGTTCATATAAGGGAGACACTTGAAACGCCCAGCCTCAGGACATAAACTTTAGTCAGAAATTGGAAACATCTTGAAACATCTTTATTTAAAAGTAGAGAATACTACCCCAAGCGCGATAGAAGCAGAGACAAATAAGTGTTCCACCCTGCTGCACTTGGTCTACATGATACAGATTACCTCATGTTACTGTATCAACGCACTTTATTTGACAACCCTGGCTAAAATGGTTCGCGATCCCACGTAAAAACAGCCGCTTGGCTTGCAACTTTTAGCCTGCTCCTCTCTCTTCAGTTCGACCACACTCTTCTAAGTAGTAGCGATTTCTTACCACTTTCCTAAGGCCATTTTGTGTTTGAAGCGCTGTATCTACCAGAGGAGACTATAAAAAATTTGAACGTTTGTACACTGCATACTTGGATGCTTTTGATATGCTTTGATATGCCCCTCAGTACCGTGGAAGGCCAGACTGTATTTCACCTCATGTATCTCCCACTGGCTGCACGGCAGCGGGCTGCGCTACAGTTGTAAATTCCAGTGGTACCACAGCGAGAAATACATATGGGACCTCGTTAACAAGGGGGTTGATAGGCAGACTTTCCATGAGCGCTACTCTCTTTGGGCCTTTTCGGTTGTCATTCAAATCCAGGTTTCAACAAGCACCTTGATGAAATTCAGTTTGATGTGAACCGTTTCTGGAACCAGCCGTCGAAGTGTTCAAACGACCAGCTGAATGCAGGTGAATAACTAGAATTTCTAGGGGGGGGGTTACATTGGACCCCGCTGAGGACCTTATATTTACCATATCATGGGTTTGGACATAACTGGTTGGTTGATATGTGACCCATAGTGCTTGCGTTTGTGACTGTTAACTACACCTTCTAGGACCGTCTAATCACGACACAATATCTGGGGTAACTGAGTTTTTGGATTCTACCATGCTGTTTCTAAACTATCCGTTCCAATCCATGATTGGTAGCTATTACGTTTTACATAACGTCTGGTGCTTCATCGGTATTTGAGCGAATGCCTGGATGGTTCCGAACGAGCACAGCAAAAAAGAGTTCAAGAGGATATTTCCACTGCTTCAAACGTTGCGGGTGATTCAAACCAATTTAACGGAAGCAGTACTTTGACAAACACACAGCGGAGCCTTAGCTGAATCCAGCCTTATACCTGGCTACTTGCGCACTGGCTGGGAAGCTGAAAAATATTCATGCATTGTTTTTACGGTAACCGGTTCTTTGAATAAGGCTTAACCGGATAAACACAGAATTTGTCTACCGGAATCCTGACGCACACAGTGTAATCGTATCAGTCAGGTGAAGTAATCGACATACCAATGACTCACAACGATCCTGTTCTCCAATTCAAAAAGACGTTTTTTGCCATAGCCAATCTGTTATCTCGGGTAGTAGGGCCCTCCCACACACTCGATTATTTTAAAGATGATAATTTCACAACCTACCACTACCACCAAGGTAGTTGAACACACTTCAACAACCGACTGCCGATCTTGCCTCATCAGATAAACGTGGTTATCAAACCGTAGGCAAGTGGATTTGCGCCCCCCATCAACGGGAGAGTCAGCTAAATCTCAGCTGAATCTGTCACGCATGATACTATTCGATATCATTGGTATATCACGCCTACTGAAACATGTAGTGGAATTTGTGCAGCGCATTTAATTGAAGACCATCACAAAAAGGAGATTCAAATGAGCCTCCCTTCAAGGTCAAGTCAATTTGCAAATGACTGTTTTTCGCCCGAGGGCGGTTCAATCGCCGGTGAGACGAATGCACTGGGGGAGTCCGTTGTGAACTAAACTCATTCAAAATTTCTCATCATAAAAACGTGCCCGCTAAGAATAAGAGCACAACCGAGAAATTCAACTGGGTTTCAGATGAGCCTCCCGTGAAAACCAAACTGGTATGCAAATGAGCTTATTTGTCGAGCGACTGCAAATAGTTTCAGTGACATCCGCTGGAGTTAGGTTGTCACTTCACTTCCAACTGAGACTCTCCTAGCGGTGTTGAAAGACAGCCTAACTGGTTTGTCTAGGGACCTTATACCGGCCCAGCCATCTGTGCTGTAAAATTTCAGTTCATATCTGCATCTACCATCACTGATTCCACCGCTGAGACGCACACAGTGGCTTCTGGAACAGTCCAGACGCCGTTGGTTCTATTTGGATCGATGGCATTGGTATCCTAGGTAGAAATTCACTGATTGTTTATCTACTGTTGTCACTTTAACCTGACACACCTAATGTAAACATGTTTTCCCCGCTTGTCACATCCGGAGCCACCGGGCACGGGACCGTTGCGGACTGCCATAGGTCAAGCCCAAAAACTGTCGCATACACACACACGCACACATTGGAACACGCACGATTTCCGTCAGATGGCATGTTTATTAAAGTGCTAGCACGAGTCGCATACACTTTGGACGCACGCAAGCACAGAAATGACGAATTCCCGGACCAAAAACGGACTATGAATGTTTCAGAAGCACACAAGTCCACAAAAGCTGTCAGCTGGTACTACCCCGGCCAACATATCAAAACCCAGTTTTTATGCGTATCACAGTGACGTGCCACCAGTTGGACAACCAGTGATCGTTGCAAACAAACGCGCAATATCACCATGAACGTTGTCATCTAGTTAAGCCTTGGTCACCTTACTGATTCTTGGTCATAAATATGTGTACTCATGACCATTTATCTCAACAAGATCTCCTAATGGCGAGAAGCTAGTTCCGCTTCCTGACTAGTTTTCATGAGAATGACGCTTTTTATTGGATTGGTGAAGCTCGATGAGTGGAGGTTTTGCCTACGGAATGCCTCCAACGATAGTCTACCTTACACGCATAGTGCAGAACCAGTGGGTAACCCAGCATTTCAACCAATGAACCGAAAATTCGACTCGATTTTGTAACGAGGAAATTCGCTGCAAACTACTTGCCTCCCGTACTGCCGACGGTTCTCGACAAATATCTCAAACATCGTGACGTGCAGGAAAACATTGTACAAGTTGGCGTGACCCCAACTGTACCTATCAATTATCGAAAAGCGCATTCATGCATCGTTCGTTCTTTGGTCACCTGGATGATTTTATTTCTGGGACGCTGGATCCAAGAGGAGAGGAAAAGCTAATCATGCGGCAAGGTTTCCTAAACCTGGGTATACTTCTCGGCTTCCAAGTAGGTCAGTGTTGGTATGAGCTCAACTCAATTTAAACTGTCGTTTGAAACTCTGGGACGCGCGTATGTGATGCGTCAGCACTGTGTTGTGTGGGATAAAAGAGTGACATGGGTGGCGAGGACTCTAATAACGAAAGCAGTCACAAATTGACTAGCCATCAGGAATGAATGTCGACCAGGCGCTTCAAGATGTCTCATGGAGGGAGCTTACCAAATCAGTCTGCGAACGAGTAGCATTTTGGGAGAAAGTAGTCATATAAATGAAGACCAACCATAAGCTTGAAACGACTGGTTGATTTCAACAGCATAGATGATCAGTATGACAGGAACATCTTCTAGACTAGAGACCATATAATTACGATGAGTTAGTGAGACCTATTGTGACTAATGCATTAAACTGAGAACCTTCGGGAGAAAATTCCACCAACCTACTGAAAAAAGGTCTACGTAATCTAGATAGACCGAGACTAAAGATTAAGACAGTGCATGTAAAACCATCTTTTGAAGTAGACTTCGTACTTTGACCAAGTCATTTCTACGAATCTTGGCACATGTGTTGATCGAATCAAGTTTTTTACGGTACTAGTTACAAAATTATTTGGGATAGCAACAACCAACCAAGAATCACCCCTTCAAGCGCTGCGTACCCATAATGGAACAAGTAGACCATCCTGTTAAAAGATTTTGTCGGTAAAATGATAAAGGTTTCCACAGCCCCCAGGGAACTCTATTTAATTTATGTAAGCTGTAACATAACGTGGGGACGAGATGGCCCAAGTGGTTAGAGCGCAACTTTACTGATCGGAAGGTTCGTGGTTCGAACCCGACCTTTGCCTCTCGACTTCCCCTGTCTAGGCTTGGGCAACCTGACAGTATCCCAGCCCTCGTGCTTCCTTCGGGTGGCATGGAGCTAGGCACAAAAAGATTCCTACAACCGAAAGATTTTTTTAAATAACGTTGTATTTGTGTACAGCTGTTGACAACTTGAGAGGCCGAAAAAGGTTAAACCGGGAAATGCGCTACCAAGCTTAGTACCTCTCCACAAAAAGGTTTTTCTATCCCAATGAAACGGCAATAAACATCTATGAAGACAAACTCAAAACGAATATCGCCCATCCATGAAACATATGCCTTTTTACTGATATATAAGGCAAGCAAATCACTAAACTCAACTGTTGTGTCGAAGTCAGGTCAATTTCTTCTGACGCCTTCGTCAACACCGGCTAAACGACTGTTTGTAGCAACGTACGCCCGACGCGTCTTGATGTATGTCTCCATGGAAATCGGGAAAGGAAAAAAGCGGTAGTAGACAGCCGAAAGCGTTATTAAACTTTGTATCCTCTATTGATAATAATTTCGCGCAGGCGATCCATTTTTCTGGTTCCACTGCCAACCAATTAATTGTTGGCAGCATGGGTTTATGCTTTCAGGACGGAAGGCTATTCGTTTTGTCGGAACTTGTCAATATCGATTAAATAATCACTAAATATGTATTAATTAGTGGCTAATAGTACACCGCATTGCTGTTTCTGGTCTACTGAGGACGCGTATCCTGGCTTATCTTGTATACAATAGCCTGGAAAGCAAATGACACGATGAAATAGTCTGCAATTTCCGTTTTCGGGTACACACACATTGGACTTGGTTTTGCACATTCTGCTAGGATCCACGCATGTACTCAGACTGATAGCGGGTTTACAGACATCTGGAATGGAGTAGGAAGTGATGGGGTTAGTTAGACAGGATGAAGTAAACTCTCCCGTGGACATCGCTCTTGCATACAAGTGCACTGGGAATCGCTGATAGCCTGTATACAGGTAACATAAAAACACCCCGTGAACAATTGTCGGCCTTTGGTTGAGGATTGTTTTCCCGACCTTTGGGGAACACCAGAAACAAACTGGGAGCATAGAGTCGAAAGATTCTAATTTTCCCTGCATACATAACTGATTTACAACTGTTTGTCATACACACGATGTTTTGAACTCGTGGTTAAGGCGCGCACATGGTGACCGCAAGGTCCCTAGTTCGAACACAGCCTCGACATTCCGAGTGCTCTTGTGTAGGCTTGGGTAACTTGACAGTATCTCAACCTCCGTGCTTCCTTCGGGTGGCACAACAGTTAGCAACTGAATACAGCTGAGAAAACATCATACAATATATTTGTGATATTTGTGTCCAACTTTACAGACCATCCATATTTCAATCAGACGTTCGCAGTCCCTAAACCTGACAGACTAAATTACTGAAACGTTTTGTTCGCTCTTGATCGAATTAGTATATCTGATGGTATGGCTTTTTTCAAAACCTTATTCAGAGAATGGTCTGATTCATGTGTGTTTTCTTGTTTTGGCCTGATGGTGCCACGTGATTAGAGTTCACGGCCAGGAGTGTATTTACTTAGATGTGGATAACAACAGAACTTCGTCTCCTTCCTCTAGACTTCCTATAGAGTAGTGGAACCCTTCCAAGGAAAACCCCCTAAAAATCGCTTCTGTTTTGTAGTCCTAGAATAGAAAAGCGATTCGTTCAAGGCGTATTACTCAAACATGAACTGTACTGAGTTGATATGTGTTACGGGTCCGCCATGCCGCCCTCCCTAAAGCCGCAATATTTTCGGCGTTATTCGATTTTTATTGCCACTAACGAGGAACAAGCAGTAACGTTGAAAACAGTACGATTGAGATGAATCTTGATGGTGCCGTACAAGATTGGTTTGAGGCAGACGTCGGCGGACTGTGAGAGAGAATGGACCGCCAACTAAAAGGTACTGCTTTTCATAGTTAACCCTATAGTTTTGTGGGTTGTCTTTATCTTCGAGATGGGTAAAAAAGAAAGGCGAATGCGTAGTCTCTCACTCCTCTTGGTTCCTCATGATGGACATACTGACGTCTCTCTGCACGGCCAGTCTTAACAGAGACGGTTCAGATTGCGTTTGTGGATGGGCACCTTTTGTGTCGACGGTTGATGTTCATGGCAGCATTCTGTTTAGTCTCCGGGAGACTTTTATGGTGGTGCGGACCAGTTCGGTCAACATATCGTTCAGCTGTAAAACCTTACTGGTGCATTGCTGCCGTGCTACCCGAAGGAAGCACGAGGGATGAGATACTGCCACGTTACTCAGGCCTTAGAAGGAGCGGTCGAGATGTAGTGGATTGGGTTCGAACCTCGGACCTTCCGATTATTAATTTCGTGCCTTAGCCATTGAGCCATCTCGAGCTCTAGAGGCTGAGAACCATATGTGAAAACCGAATGCCCTTAAACGCGGTGCTTAGCTTTTGATGCAATTTACTTGGCAATTCTAACTTCCTAAAATCGATCCGATGAAGACTGTCGGTGTTCTCGTCAACGACCACAGATTAGGACAAATCTAAGCTAGAATGTTCTTCCTCGGCCTCAGTTCCAGTCAGTCTGCTTTGTCGTCAGACGATTCGTATTCTTTCGAGTTGTTCGCATGATCATCACCAGGTCCACTTCCTCAATTTTCATGGCATACAACTAGACGTGTATTTACTGACTTTCCAAAATGTCCGCTTCCTTCAACCTTTGATCGAATTCAAACAAGCACCAGAAGGTTTGCACGCTATGAATTCGCGTTGTTTGCCTGGTTCTGACAACTGCAGCAGCAAGCTTATTCGTTATTAGCTGAAGTTCAGAGCCAGCGGTTTACAGGCTAGCTGTTGGACGAGGTGCGTTGTAAAGGATTTTTTAAAAGTCTTCTCCTTTTTCCTGACGAAAATATGTACTGCTGATGAGCTCTAATTAGAGTGGAACTCGGTTTCCTCTCCCTTTGGCGTGAACTCATCGGAATGATTGCGCCAGGACAGGAGGACGATGATTGTCCAACCCAGAGTCATGTGAGTATGCATTCTACAAAATCCCGCAACCACCAACTTGCAAAAAATAGAGCTGTTCGGTAACTGCATGTCTCGTTTCGCTTTGTTACACTTACATATTTGGGTTCGCAGATCATTGAACTGGGCGCAACATTTGACAGACCGTTTTTGAATTTATAACCGCGCAGTAAAGTGACATCGCAGATGAGTGGTGCTGGCATGAGCTATAGAGTAAGAGCATGCGGTTTCGTATCATTGTGATTGATCGAGCAACGACTGATACGCAGTCACGTCTCTCAGTATACTGGGTTAGTTGTGTGTTGTCTGTCCCTTCGTTGACAGTAATCCTATTGATGCGCGTGAAGACGGACAACAAACAAGACTAGAGTCGTATCGGCCATGTGTACGGAATGAAGGTGGATGTCCCATCCCGGAGTTGAGCTCTTTTCCAATGATACTCTATTTTCCCTTGGAATCCTAATAGCTTGTATTTCTGTTCGGGTGACCTACTCACCGTTTTGTGGTATATCCTGGACGTGAAGTACGACCCATTTAGCTAAGGGGTCTGTTCCTGACAAGTTTCGATATTTTACCGAATTACGACAGAAGATTAAAAAAAGGGAACAGCTGAAGTCATGAACGCGACGTCAGACATCGCATAATAATGGAAAAAACGATAATGATTAATGTGGTAAGTTAGGTGAACAAAAGTGGACTTTCCCTACGTAAATCCACCATTGAAAAACCTTCATAGCCCACCCATCCTGTAGCGATCAATCTTCCACACTCACTGCCGTACTAAGTAACAAGTTGCTACTATGCCATTCACCATTTTGTGACGCTCAAATAGCTAAGCTCCATTTTTCTTGGGATTAATTTATGGACAGGGATAGAACTCGACCGCCGGCTTGCCGTTACGAGGCTGTTTTCCACCAAGTATGTCACTGATCTTCGTTGATAGGTTATTTGCAACAAGAATAACAAACCAAATTCTAAAATTCCATTAAGACTTCACCTCATAAGGCTACCTAACGAAACCGAGGATTTTTTTGAAGAATGAATCCATTTTTTGGAAACTCATTTTCTTGATTGAACTAGTGTGCCTGCCCCGGGTAACTATAGCTTTATAGAATATTCGTTTTCTAAGTAATACCATTTAGCGACGCTTAAAAACGTACCTGACGTCTGCAGAACACCCAAGTGGGGCTGTGCTTGTTCGATCACTAAAAGCCGATAATTCATCCAAACAGATGCAATCCATGACTGGATGCTTCCAGAGCGTATGATGCTTTGGCCAAAGAAAACGTGTCACTTGCCAACGACTATACTGGTCTTCCCCTACGGCTATCAATGTTACTGGTTTTACCGGGGCGTGGTAACAGGTTGATTGTTATTTGCGCGCCAAATTCGGTAAATAGAGTGAATCTAGAATCGGACATATGTGTGTGGCTACTGTGAATGTACACTGGTCAACACAAAAAGTTGGTCCTTTTGCGCGGAAAACCGTAGACTGTATACTTCCAACCGTCTCAGTCGTCTCATGTAGCATTCAGAATCGGATGCTTGCCACAATTTCATGTAGTTGAGATAACCTCATGCCCAGAAAAGCATTTCATTTTTGAAGTTCAATCTATACTGTTAATGAGCACTCAGAGTATTTCTCGAGTTTTTTTTTGGAATAGATTGGCTGAACTGAAACGACACAATCGGGAAATGAAACCAAGCTATTTTATCACATACCAGTGTGAAAAATGTTTCGAAATGTAGCCAGAGATATATTTCATTGACCCATAAAAAGCCATCCTTCTTGTTTCCCCTGCAGAATCGGCAAATGAAGCAATTGAGTCAGGTGAGATTCTGTAATTTTTTTTTAAATATTCCGAATGCCCATTGAGTTTTCGAGCAACAATTTTTTATTTCAGTTACCGTGTTGAAGTTTATCCATGGTATAACGTCACCGATTATTTCGAAAAAGGTGCCAATAGTTGACGGACAAGGATGCAGAAGCATTCGCTGGTCCTCTAATCCAGAAAGGACCAAGATTTTCCCAAAAAAAAACGGTCGCCTTGACGGCGGTAAATTTAAAGTGTCTTTGAAATGAACGAAAAATTTGACCTGATGCAAGAATGCCTGGTCCTTCTTCTCGTTGGTCAACAGTGTGGCTGTCATCATTCCCTGGGGAATCAGCAAAAAAACAGGGCCCACTCTTTTGTGACCCTGAACAAATTACCTAAATGACAAGTTGTTCGCAAACCTCTCTCTCCAAACTCGGTGAGATAAAAACAGGGTTGTTTAAACCCCGAATGTTTAATCGATAGTCATAAAGTATCTTCTGCTTCAGTGGCTCTATGAAACAAACAACAAACTCGAGCAACAACGAGCTTTTGTCACCCTTGGACGGTGTTTCCTCAACCGGGCTGAGTCTCAAAAAGATGGGTCCATCATTATGAAAAGCCTAAAATCAGCTTCCCAGGCACTTTTAAGTAGCATCAAGTTGATAGGCGACCTAGCCACAACGCTTACTCCAACGCAGTTGGGCGAAATGCGAGCTGTATCCTTACTTAACCTTGGTAAGCGGCTTGTTTAACTAAACTTGATCTCTTTCAGGTCAGGTGTGTCGTGCCCAGCTTGACTATGCTTCAGCCAGCGAGCGCTTTAACCAATGTATTTCACTAGCCAGGAAGTACCAGCTTCCTAAGGTGCTGTTTCGTGCCTGCTATCAGTTAAGCGATTTGGCAATGAACACTCCACACCAAGCGATTTCGAAGCCTCTCTCTCGTTCTTTCGTAAACCCGTGTTTATTTCTGAGAACGGAACAAGATCAATGATGGACTGGGTTGTTAGGCCGTCCGTCGGTACACCTGTTGCCCAGTGATGATGAATTCAAGTTAAAAAACGAAGTATTCGATTCCCGTTTTTCATTTATGCAGTCACGAGAGAATTTTTCAAAGAGTTAGTTTCAGACAATGACAAGCTTTCAACCGTTCATCCAGCCGCAAAGTGCCCTTAGGCTCAATCACTCGTTAGTTTTCTTCGGATGGAATGATAGGGACCCCATCTTTACTACTGCAAACGATATATGTATAATACTAAAAAAATAGTTTAAGCAGACTGTTCCTAAGTAACTTTTCATTTAGATTACTGTTTTGTTTCTTGGACTTTGAACAGCCTCGGCTAACACGATGAGTGGTGAGTGTACAAATGGATATAGCAATCAGTCCAGCAGCAGCTGACGTGTGTACCACTATCCAACTCGAAGCTAACTTGTTCTGGTAGCATCCGCAGGAGCACGAGGTTGTAGTTGAAACGGTGACCGCTCAATTTCGGCTATTTGCGTTTTATCTGGTCACATTTCTAAAACAACGATGCTTTAAGCGTTGCAATCAACAATCGCACGGTACCAGAAACTCATAAGTTTTGCTCCAGACTATTTCATGTTGAAACTGGGGGGTTCCATGCGCTTATCCGCATTTAGTATTCCCTGAACCAAATGTCTTGGCTGATTGCTCCCCGCACTCCGTTTATAGCGTTCGTTTCTCAACCAAACAGGGACGTACACGTTGCTGTCTTTTCTATACTCATTCTTCGTTAGGCGGGCGAATTCCCGTCATGTTTGGAGGGGAGAACACACCACATGCATTGCTCCACTTTCGGGGCTAAAGTAAACCTCACGCATTTGGTCACGCCTGCTAGGCCGTAATTTTGGGAGAATTTCTGTGGTTAAGGCGCCACCTTATGCACTGTAAGGTCCGTTGTTCGAACCCAAACTCAGCATCTCGACTGCTCGTATCTTGTCTTTGGCTGCTTGACAGTATCTCAGCCCCCGCGCCGCCTTCCGTTGTTAGCTAGGCAGCGAATGGGTTTTAGAGCTTAGGCGACAGAGTTTTTCAGTTAGTTTTCTGGAAACAGGGTTGGGTATTGTTAGTTTGGGAACAATTTAGAGGAAACCAGTTGGGCGTCACTTTGTTGTTGCACTGTGCAGACACACGGATGATGACACTGATGAAGTCACGGAGCTGGCTCAGATCTTTCCTCTCAGATCTTTCCTCGTGGTCCCGGCAGAAACTGCCCGGAGGGTTTACCACATGATTTTCTCCAGCATCCGTAAGACTATTACATAAACACATAGCATTTTGGTCTTGTGGTGCTTGTTGAGTTCATTGCAATCGTTATAATCAGAAAACACTTTCCAAGAAAATATAAGTCTTGTGTGACAAAAAACTGCAAACTGGGAAGTGGGGAGAAAGGAATTCGATGAAAAACCTCAGCTTAAACTCAACAACCGGTTGTACAGACAGGTGAGCTTTGTGGACACTTTTTAACAACAAGTTCCAACAATCCCGGCGTTTTGGCCTTGAGTAAATCAAATGAACTGTATCTGATGTGGTTTTTTGTCCTGGAGAAATATCTTTACCTTTAGGTTTGAGCCTTCTAGATTTTAGTTGGGTGCGATATATCATGATAACCTGAGGAGAATGCTATCTGGTCACGTTCGTGTTTGGTTCCTCGCCCTTTCTACAGCTGTCCAAATAGCTAGAGGATGTCAGGGTGATGGATCTTGCGGAAAGTTCAACTACATTAATTGGTGCTTGTCTTTTAAGTGAAGCCAATCGGTGCTGAAAAGCCGGTGAACAGTGTGTAGCTGTCTCATCCTTAGTGGAAACGATGCCTAGAGCACATCTCAGAAAACTTCAGTAAGGGGGCCTCAACCTCGTTACCAGTAGCCACGAGTGACTGATCAGCAGCGTGACAGAATATAGAGCTACCTGTCATTTCAGTCACAGAATCTACATCATGCGATGTTTTGTGTTGCCTGGCTCTTCTCAGACGACAAAGGATTACTCCTGTCGTAACTTGTTCTTCCTTCTGAGTCATCCATAGATTGCCGAAAGCGGGATGAAATTTGGTGGTTTTAAACTGACATTTCCCTCTCTAAGTGAAGCCAAGCTGTGCAGAAACGTCGACGATCAACCACAGGCATCTCACGAAAATGCAAGCAGTTTAAAACTCGCGACCGTCGGCCTCGTAGTTTGACAGTCCTTGGGGTTTTGTAAAATACAGACTGATGGTCATTCCCAGTGAGGATGGAACAGCTGTACACTACATTCCGGCTTTTCAATATAGACCGGCATCACGTAGTAGACAAACTCTCACTTTAATTTGTTGTGGCTTCGTTCGGAAGCAAGTTGTATCGCGAGCGACCAAAACAAGGTGGGTAACATCCGAAGCTCCCATTACCGGGACATCTCAAGAAAGGGGGAAACTGCTTGTCTATTGTTCGTCCTGTTGTACACGTTCAGCTTAACAGACCAGTCGAACATTGAGTACCTATCACAAACCAGATGTGGCAACAACATCCCTGGCGCTAAAAACCCAGAACTTTCTTTCAGAATAGCCCGAAACTTCTAGGTCATTCGACATCATGAGGGGTGACAAAGTCGTGCGTCGGCAATCAGCCATATGAAAATGACGAGTTGGCGCATCCGTTACTTGTCGCACTGTGAGCCCAAGCTAGTACTGCGAAAATCTTTGTGCTGCTACGATATGGATACCTAGGAACATGAAGTTCACAAGTAACTGCTCGTAGCAGTGTAAAGCTAAATTTTCATTTCCGTTTTTGGGTTTGTGCTAGTAACGTTACGCCGTGGCAGTTATTTCAAGACATTTGCTCCAGGGAAACTCTTCTTGTAGGGAACTAACCTCAGAGGCAACGATTGAGGACGTTTATCCTGAGACGGCGCCCACGGAAGCCAGTCACTGAATGGCATTCTCAGGCTTCACAGTATTATAAAGTCGGTCAAATTTATCTTGCAAAGGCCTTTATTCTCTTAGAGTTGTTTTTGAATTAAGAGTTCCGCAAAACGGTTGGGCGTGTGAGAACTATGGTCTGAAGAAGTTTTCATGTCAGTCCGTCTAACTGTACGTTATTTTTGCTGCCGTGTTCGTTAACAAATCTGGCATCATCCGCATAAGGTGTTTTTTTGCCTAAATTTCTCTAATTTGGGACAGTTTTATCATGGAAGACTTAGTGTCCCTAGTTGTGAATCCTACCCGAAATTTTGCGGAGATTGACTCCGGCATGTGGCACAATTTTTTTTTAATTTCTTGTTAAAACCCTTCTAAATCACATGCAAAAATAAATTTGTAATCATAACGCTTATCGCTATATCCCGGGTAGCATACTGACTAGGGTCTACGGACGGCAGCAGAGGACAAAAAATGTTCTGCTTACGCCGAGGGTATCGATGTTGCACTTCCAAGTCATGGACGCAAAATCTTGGGAAATTGAGTTAGGTTTGCTTGCCTGAGGCAACAACATGTGAACTCACACCTCCTCCCTGGTTGGTAGACAAAATTTGGGACAAAAAAAGTATCCCAAACACTCTGGCAACGTTCGAAATTTCCCACAGGAGCCTAACAGTATGCATTTTTTTTTACCTCGCAAAAACTATCCATCGTTTACTTTTTTTCGTGAAATTCTGTGTTGCAAAAAAATCACAGGTCTCTACACAGTAGGCGTGTACGTATCAGCTAACTTGCGCGTTGTAAACGGCCACGATGACACAGTGATATAAGTACAGTTTGGTTGAAGAGAATTTTAGTGTAAAATGTCCACGAAGGTAGGATACGGATTCGGATACACGTTGCGCAAAGTTTGGAGCAGTCTATATGATCAGCGTGAGGTGTGACAAAAAACGCATCGGAAGTATGCATTAGGGTACACACTTGTCACTGATTTCGACCTACAGATAACAGTTTGCACCGTTCGTAAGTGTACACCAAAATTGACCGGTCGCTCTTTTGTTTTCTTTCGTTTCGAACTGGACGTTAACTTCCAGTGTAAACAAACGGTTTTTCTTATCAGTTACAGTCAAACGGTTAGTAATCCCTAAACAGTGTGGTTGGCTTGGTCACTACAGACCCAAGCATAAGCAGTTTGCATCAGGCATTTGACAAACCTGTCGCGGCTAAGATTATCCAATATTTGGCCTTTTTGATCTAACGTGATGAATTAACCAAACTAACAGTCAAAATGAAGAAATATGTTGTTTATTTCTGTTAGGTTCTTCCCATCCTTGTGCGCATTCATGTTTAAATACTCTCCAGTAATTCTGTGAAACCAAACCAGAAGCTGGTAAACTGTTGAAATGTGGCTAGTTCGAACTGAGGTTCATAAGCGACGGAATAGTCGGCTTTTTCGTCCAGTTTTTATCCTGGAAGAAACCTAGTTTATGCTAGGAAGTCATTTGGGAAGCCATCTTGAAAGTCATCTCACAAGTCCCTCATCATCATCATCATCATCATCATCATCATCATCATCATCATCATCATCATCATCACCATCATCATCGTTAAAAGCAAAAGCGGGCGGAACACCAGTGCCTGAATGTCGAAAAACTCTGCCTGTTTGTTTCAGCAAGGCCTTATAGTGGGAGGACGAAAAGTGAGGGCGGGAGAGGAACCAAGAGCTGCTTTACAACAAACATCAGGGGGTCCTTACACATCCAGCTGGTCAGTTTGGATAGAAACTGACAACATGAAAGCCACTGTCATCAGTTAGCTCCCATGTAGTTCATTGTCTCCGGCCTAACACAAGGGGGGCGTGTCACGTGGACCCTATCGCGGAAGATGAACAGCACCAACGGCACCCAAACTTCTCATGGCATTTTTAGTTCCTTCAACCACGTCAAAGTCTGTCCACCTCTAGGTTTTCCCTACCTGGAATAATTTGGCACGGAAAACAGTGCTGTTCCCGGCAGGTGGTAACTTATCATGTGTAACACGTGGCCCAGTCAGCTTCGCTTGCAGCGCTGAATGCATTCGCTGAAGGAAGTACTATTTGCCCTACCAAAACCCGTCTCATGGTCACCTCATTTCATATTCGGCGGTTTCAGTCAACTCCAGGTACAGTTCCGAGATAGAGGATAATGTTGGTAGCTCAGGCAGCGAACAAACCAACGACCATTGTGGGTGAAGACCTGAGGAGGTCTCCGATCTTACGACCGAACGGGCTGAATCTCACAGTCGCACAACAACGCAGACTGCACGGTACTTTGCGTTTTTAAAAACACAGAGATGTACCTTTTTGATACCACAGATGACAAACTGGCATAAGCAACTCTGGCCTCCATTATTTCTGCGTTCACTTCCTCCGTCACACTACCATCAGACCTATTGCCACTTCCGAGACACTCATACTGTTCCACAACTTCCAGTGTTACTCCTTGAGGCATGTTCAAATTTGTGTGTTGTCCCGCAGCGTAGGCAGAAAGAACATTCATTGTAGCAATCGTTGAGTTGACAATGGATTTACACGATGAAGACAGACGCACTTTTACCAAGCCAAAGTCTTATTCGTTACAGACTGCAGCTATTTGATAAGCCTTGTCGGAGTACCAATAAAAATACTACTACTACTACTAATAATAATAATTACAAGCAGTACCTTTAGTGGTTGGTTAACTTCACTAATTCATTGTTATTTATTCATCTGGGCAGGGTCTCCTCTGGTTAACTTAATCAACAAATATGCTCTCAGGACATCATGGCCAAAGTCCCTTAGGCTAAATCTCCTCTCTCCCGTAGCGATTTTAGGGGACGATGTGGTTGTGATCGAAATTTCGGAATTTTTTGGTCAAGCACAACAAAGACTCCGCAGTCACTCAGGAACACATGGAACAGATCATCAGCACCGTTATCCAAGACACGATGCAGTTGTTTACGACCTTCACTGCAAATCGAGCTCTAAGCTCATTTTGAAGTTGCAAGGCAAATTTTTTGGAACTGAAAGATCGATTTTCATCGTCACTACAGCTTCTTAGGTACAATCGCCTGCTTCGCTAACCATCATTGGTCCTGGTGTAACCGTCTAGTTGCCCACTGCCTTACTCACAGAGCAGACAGTTCTCTAATTTAAGGTATCTCTGACGGTTTTATTACAATCAAATTCGGAATAAACCTCATATTTGTTCTAAAATCATCGATCAGTGCGTTCTGAGAACACTGTCATGGTGCGGTTTACTTTGTGTCCGAGAAATGTTCCGCAACTCAGAGGTAGGGAACATGTTCCTCAGTGGCCTGATATCAGCGAAGTCGGATATTCCCTTGAAAGCTTGCTTAGCAAGCTGCTATTAAGTCGGCCGAAGAAGTAATCGACAATTGAAGTTTGAACGTGGGCTGGGACGTGAAAGGGACCCGTACTATTAATATTCAGTCAAGTTTGCAGCAACCTTCTCCCCAAATGGAAGTTCCATGATTTGTTTGTCACACGCCTCAGAAAAATGTGGTGCGCGTGCATCAGAGCTGTTGTTTTCAATGAATTAATTACGCACAGCTAAAGGTCAGACAATCTTTGTGGCGTTACCGCCTTTAGAAAGGTTATTTACTCCCAAATGGTGTAGGGTCGTCTTGTTTGGTGCGTGTCTCCTCGCATGTCCTATCCTATCCCTATCTTACAGAGGAAAATTGTCGCAGCTTAGGTGCCGTTACGCGTGACTGGTTAAATTGTCCCTAGGATTCGTATGGTGGCTAGTGGTTTTCTTTACTGTGGGTCATTCCTCTGAGCAGTATTGACCGAATCCATGCTAGTAGACCAGCTGCGAAAATGTAGGTTTCACACTTGACTTAGTCATTAAATTGATGAGCTTTTGTGCAATATACGAACTCAGATTTGTTCGTCCAAACAGGTCCTTTGCAAACACAAAATAAGTGATGTTTTCATCTCTAAATCATCAAATTGTCCAGTTGCCAAAATTTTTCCCTGTTTTTCACAGTCTGGTCGGTTCAGTTCGTCGGCTATCAGTCAAATTCCACAGTTTTAAATGGTACCTACCTTTTTTCCGCAAATTATTTTAAGTAGTTTTTCAAAAACGAGCTTTCGGTACTCTCTATTGTTATTTCCGTTGTGCTGTCAAACTGAGCCGTTTTAAAGGACTTTTATTTTCGGTTAAAATTACCCTACATTAGAATTCACACTCAAATTACAGGAGAATACTGAACTCAAAAATCGACTTAAAATTAGTCGTATAGCCATGAGAAAAGGCACACGGGCGCTAAAAAGCCGGGATCTTTTGTTTATCTCTTTAGATTCCGGTGTGATTCTGCTGTCTCCGTACCACACACCAAAGTTTATTTCCGGGTGTCGCCCACAAGCTTATTGTTGGCCTATTTCCATAATCAAGGGGTTGCTGACTAGTAAAACTCGCCTTGCATTGTATGAGTCGGATTCTACTGGCCTTTACTGCTTAAAATTTCTCGTTATTTTGTCAGTGTCTGTGCCCCTGATTGTGTGCGGACACTGCAGATGCTACCGGTGTGGACGCATCACATGGAGGGTCAATATGGGGTCATTCTATGGACTGGTAAAGCCAACACAGGTGCCTAACACATCACGTTCATGAAATATATCGACAAGTGGTTTTTGATGCCAATGATTAACTCCAGACCGTCAAGCGCTATGCCGCTGTTCGCAACTCCTGCGACTAAGGAAGTGTGAGGCACCACTTTCGTAGAGTTTTCACTAATCAACTTACTATTCTCCTAAGTTTTTCGATGCGGTCAATGGAAGGCTAACCTTTCTAGCTAGAACGCGTGGGTCAACCTCCTTGCAACATTGTCATCCTCAGAGATTAACCACGGTAAGTTTTCGTTCCGAATACAGGCAGAGCCGCGCAACTTTCAGGAACCAGTCGTCACCAAAATATGGTCATTTACTGCTACGGCATAGTATACATCAGTATCTTAGCGGTACTCATGAAATGACTGAAAGTGAGGCACGATCACTGTCCAAACCGTCAGTCTGAACGAAGAGTTTCATCCATTCAGGTCTTGTGAATGGAATCCACCGATAGAAACGTCTAGTATTTGAAGGTACGTTTGAAATGTAAACTTATGTCTGGCGGTGTGTTGCGTCCTGATGACAAACAGTAAAAATCGAGTGGGTCTTCCAACAGGGTCGATTTTTAGAAGCACAGCATGGTGGTTGTGGTACCGAATTCGAAATTCCGTGTTCATGGGTTTGTGATCTGAACACTGAATACAAAATAGCTAGTGCCAAAGATAATTCTAACACAGAACTTACAGTAACTGACAATCAGACGTGTGTAAACAAATACCACTGTTCCAGATCGATGAATTTCTGTGTGTAGCGGATGCCAGAATTAGGGTGATTATGGTGTCAAATTTTCAACCACATCAAAAGATTTAAAACGATCATGTTAGAGGGGAACTTTGTTACGAGCCACAAGGGTATGACAGATAGGTATCCCCCGGTTGCAAAGCAAAACCGGAAAAGGTTCGTCCACACAATCATAATGTTCTCGTTGTTCCAATTATAGGAAAACTTACCACCGAGCTTATGCTGACGCAAGGATGGACAGCAAACCGATAGCGAAGACCGTGGAGGTCATTCATGTAAACTTATATCCTTCTTTGTGAACCTTTGTGTAATTCAACTTTGGGTTATTCGATGCCTTCCCTATTTTTTGTTCACAACCTTCGAAAATTTGTGGTGGTTGTGCTCCTTTTTTTGACTTAATGGCTGAGGTGAAGAGAGTCGCATACCAATATTTATAGCAACCCTTGAATTGTGTTTCTATAACTTGCGTTCCGGATGTGAGAACCGTTACATCCCCTTTGTTCCCCTCAAATACCTGGATGTTTCAACTAGTTTAGTCAACCAACCTTGAAATCCATCCAGTATGGTGATGACAGAGCAATAAACTTGACAGAAGTTGCCATGGACGACATTTCAAACAACTGACAGTTGGACAACAGTTGAACCGTCACTTCTGTGATAATATGTACAGGCTTTGCACTGGGAACCCTCACTGACAGATTTCCGGTAGATCGCGTTGTACGTTCATTGAGCTGGGTAAATCGATTTCACAGTTGCAATCATACTACTCAGCTCAGTTTAGCAAACAAACTAGCCGACGCTTGTGAGACATGAGCTACCGAACCTCCTGCTGAAAAGTTACGTTATCTTTAGGGCAGCTGTTGGTACGGGTATCCAGCAAAATCGGGTTACGTGGGGCCAAGATGCCAATAATTGATATATGTATATATATATGATGTCTCTTCGTGTGGTGACGAAACGCTTGCAAGTCAATTGCCAAGCCCGGCGAACAGATCGACAGCCACCTGATCAACAACCGATATTTGGATATAGCTGGACGTGGTTGTTCAACGGGTCTGAACAGTTGGATAGTAAACCAACGGATGCAACTTTTTGTCTACCTAAAGTCTGGCTATGACTCATCAGGCATTTAAAGTAGGATCGATCAATTATACTTTGGTTAGCGGCTTTCAATGTTTAGCGTAAATACTTTGATGAATAAATCTGAGAACACATGTCATAAAGGAGCGAAGAGGGATGGTCTTTTGCGACGTTTCGCAAAGTCACAGGCAAAAGGAATGTCTCAGTTTGTTTATTTATGGGTGCGTTTGCAGTCTGAAGCCAAAATTCTGTGTAAGAAATACTGTTCGGTCAGTGCCGATTGAGGCATCATTTGTGGAGAAATCATGCACACACCTTTTTTTGTCGTTACACTGAATTTAGTTTCGATCTAAACCGATAGCATTTCAACTTCGGGGTGGATGTTTTCAGTTCCAAATGACTGCTTTCTCCCTTCCCATTTTTTTAAAATAAAGACTCATGGGATAGCGCATTTGAGTTTGGAGAAAGTTTGGATGAGAGCGCAAGGAAACCGGCTGCAGTACGAAATGTCCGACTACCGTTTGATGTGTTGCCACGATTCTACAATCTCCGGTTACAAGTCCGTTTGCACAAAGATGATACACCAAGGTTCTGTTTCAACGGATCGGTCGTCATAAAAATCTATTGTACCAGCAGCACGGACTCGATATTTGTTCATGCTTTTCATAATCTGAACGTGAGCTTGGATCTCATAAAGGTAGGTTTGTTTTTCGAATACACTTTGACCTCGCTATGGTTGAACTGTTCGTGTTTTTGCCGATTACCATGTGTCTTCACCACCCGCAAGAACATACAACCAGTAGAACATTCCAGTTTAGCTTATGTGCTTCAGTTGTTTAACAGAATTTGGACCCTTAAGATATAGTTTACTTGCCGCGATGGAGCAAACTCCTTTAAAGAGAGAGATTTATGAAGACTCAAGTACTACACTTGTAGATGCGCTGAGGCTTTGATGAGGTCGCTGGGCTTTCAAAAAGATCTTTTCAACAAGACGTGCTACAACACGTCTTCGGCAGCCAACTTATTACGGAGACCTGACCCGTAAGTTGGTTTATCCTGACCGGTGAAACGGAACACTTATCTCGTACATTCAAACGGGGCAGGTACCTGGAAGATGTCGACGGCACCCCATGAAAACTGACTTTCTGCGGAACATACTGAACATGCAAAAGTCGAAGGTCTCCAAAAGATATTTCAGCCAAACCTTCATAATGATCGAACAAGACTCTCAAACGAAGTCTAGAGAAGAACCGAAGACGCTTTGAGATGTGTAAAACCGTCCAAACCCCATACCAGAGTTTGTGAAAAAATCACGGCACCGTAAATCGACACTGAGTTGTCTTCGGAGTTCTACGACGACACCTTAGTGTTTTGACAAGATCGGCCTCTGGAATTCGTATGAAGAGGGCAGAGTGAGACACAGGCGAACCATTTTTGAACGGCAAGAGATGACCTTGAATCAATACAATAAGATGCGTTGCTTTCCGGCAGGAGGCCGTTGGAGTGAGATGATGAAGCGGTAGTTCTATAAATATTGTTTTCTTACAGCAAGAAGTCTAAGTACGCATGTGTGATAAAGAGAATCTACTACCGCTGGAAACCTGACGGGCCGCAAACACCAGTTACTGAGCATAACTCACTTGAGCTTCACATATAGTTCTCTACATATCCGCCTGCTAGAATTTGCAGTCGAACATTGTCGGCACGATATGCGACCACTTACTGACTTCCACAACAGGCTGGATGTCCAGTTCATCCAGCCGGAATGCATAAAGCAACTGGTAGAATTTTGTCATCCTTCAGTCTATACTTCTAAGGTAACCAACTGCATTTGCATTGTTAGATGTTAGAGCTTCAGACCATGAAGACGTAGGCGAGGCCGCAAGACGGCTCTGAAAAGCGGTCAGCTGGATTTGTTCTGATGACTTCTGAAGGCCAAGGTGATATGGGTTTTGTAGGCGCATGCGGCACCAGTAGTTGCGGATATCTGTTAGGTCAACACTGTCCAACACCTCTCTCCTTACAGGTAGGTTGGATTTCGTCATCATCAGCATCGTCGGCATCATCAACATCATCGTCATCATCATCCTCATCGCCATCATCATCACCATCATCATCATCATCGTCATCTCCATCATCATCGTCATCGCCATCTTCATCATCATCATCATCATCATCATCATCATCATCATCATCATCATAGGCAGCGTGACATCAGCGTTCGACACCGATGCTTCGCTGCCGTACAACCATGATTTAATTGAAAGCCTTATTGTAAAGACAAGAATGATGATGGACAGGGAAGAGACTAAGTGCTAGCTTGCAACAGCCAATCCAAGATGCCTACACCTCCAAACACTCACTCAGGTAACCTGGATTGAACGAGACAGCAAAAACGCCACTGACATCAATCAGTATTGATATCTTGTAGCGTATCCAACCAGGCGCAGTGAGGATCAGGCGGTCCCCGTTCTGGAAATCGAGTAGCAACGACAGCACCCAAGCGTTTCGTAATCTCCTTCATACCCCTCTGTTAGGTCAACAGTTGGCCACCTCTCTCCTTCCGCCACTCTGAGTTGGGCATGGAAAACAGCACTCTCTTCGGCATACGATGGTCAGGCATACGCAACACATGTCTCAACCAACGCAGCTTCTGGTACTGGACACATTCTTCAATGGAAGCACACGTTGCACAACCCAAAACTCGCTTTCTAATAGCCTCGTTACGGATACGCCGACACCAACCCACACGAGCCATGGTTCTGAGACAACGATTGTCGAACACCTGAAGACGTCTCAGTTCCGCTGCTCGAACAGGCCAAGTCTCACAGCCATACAACAAAACAGCCCGCACTGTAGCTTGATACACACGTCCCTTGAGATTCAGGGACACACCACTTTGACGCCATAGGTGTCTCAAATTAGCAAACGCGACCCGAGCCTTGCAGATTCGTGCATTTACCTCATCTGTCACACTACAATCAGAACTAATACAACTTCCAAGATATGTAAAACGCTCCACAACTTCCAGTGCCTCTCCCTGGATTGTAAGTGGCGTGTTCAGTGACTGCATGTCCACGAGCATGACCTTACACTTTTTGGGTGCAAAGTGCATACCAAAGGACGGGATGACTTTGGTCAGTTCATCTAAAAACACCTGCGCCTTCTCCTCCTCTTCAAAGATAAGAACGATGTCATCTGCATATTCCAGATCGACAAGGTTTTCGTCAGAGGCTATTTGAACACCGGGGTTTTGGAGACCTTCCAGCGTTCGTCTCATTATTTCATCGATCACGAAGTTAAACAGGAATGGGGAGAGTGGGCATCCCTGACGGACGCCACTTTGTGTACGGAAGCTTTTGGAGAGCTCGCCGTATACTCTCACACGTCCGGAAGTCTTGGAATACAAAGAGCTTATTATGTTCACGAACTTCCGGGGCATTCCTTGGTGGGCAAGCGTGTCAAGCAGAACAGACCGGTCAACCGAGTCAAATGCGCCTTGGAAATCCAAGAATACTAGAATTGTGGGTCGCTTATACGTATGGCGTTGTTCTAGCACCTGACGAAGTGTGAAGATTTGGTCAACGCAACCCCTACCAGGCCGGAATCCCGCTTGCTGCTCTCGAGACAGTGTCTCACGAGCCACCGTAAGGCGACGAAGCACAAGTGACGCCAACAGTCTCGTTACGACCGGGGTCAAGCTGATCCCCCTGTGGTTGCCACACTCACTACGAGCCCCTTTTTTGAAAATGGGCACTATCACCGACTCTCCCCAGTTGTCTGGGACAGACTCCTTTTCCCAGATGCAGGCAAACAGATCAGACAGGCGTTGACTGAGGATTTCACCCCCATCTTTGAACAATGCGGGTGGGAGGTCATCCGGACCAGAGGCTCGGTGGCGCTTGAGAGAACATATGCAGTCATAAACCTCCGAGGCCGTAGGTGGTTCCACGTTCACCGTCCAGGGTTCTACGTCACCTGTGGGTTCCAGATGGGCGCCAGCTGGTGGCCATGACAATTGTTGTTCGAAGTATTCGGCCCATCGGTCGAGACGTTCTTCTTTATTCGAGATGGTCACTCCATTCCGATCCTTGATAGTTTCGCTCACAGGTGGTTTCCGGGGACCGGTCGCACGGATCAACTGAAATAATCTTCGGGCATTACCGGATTTCTGGGCCTCTTCCATTTCCTTGGCTTTCTGTGTCCACCACACTTCGCGGTCGGCTTTCACACTCGCCTTCACTTGACGTCTGATAATTCGTCGCACCAAGTTATGTTCCGGGCCGGCTGGGATATTTCTCCGAGATTTAAGCAGTGCCACCGTTCGGTCTGATATCCAGTGCTTGAGTGCGCCTGGTGGTGCCGTGCCACAGGCGAAATTCCCAGCACTATGCAAAGAGGTGGCAATCTCGTCCCAGTATGCGTTCACATCTGATGGTGGAGCATTTGGAAGAGACCCTAGAAGACGATTCTGGTAAGTTCGTCTAACATCCGGATCTGCCAGTCTCTCAGTTGCCAAGCGATTTGTCCGCACCTTACGCGGTCCTGGAAAACGTAGGGAGAAGCGACTCCGGACGAGCGCGTGGTCGGAATCCACAAATGTGTTCCAAAACGACCGGCAGTCAGTTACTGATCCGCGCCATCGGTAACTGATGGCGATGTGGTCGATTTGAGTTTGTGGTCGGCGTGTCGTTGGAGGACATCATGTGACCAGACGACTTCGGCTATTCCGGAAGTTAGTGCTGCATAGAAACAGTCTGCGATCAGCACACAGCTAAAGCAATCGTCCACCACTGTCCGTACGTACCGAGTCTAATCCATGTCGACCTCCTAACTGAGTCTCAGTTAAGCTAGTCCTGCCCACTTGTGCATTCATATCTCCGGCAATCACCACGATATCATACCTTTTAGCTCCCCGCAGCAGGCGCCGTAAAACCTGTCTTTGACGGCATCAGAGCTGCAGTCAGTTGGGGTGTAAACAGACAGGATAAACAGACATCGGGCAAACTTCTCGCTTGTTTGACTCTTTCACAGACGTAGCCGGACGAATCGTACAGAGGCGACTATCAACAGGTATCCAGTCCAGCAAGGATACTTCCGCCCGGTGACTTAGAACAACACCAACCCCTGCACATCCCACCGCAGCAGCCTCTGGATCACCAGAGGGGCGTAGCCTGAAGCGAGTGGAGACTGATGGGGCGGTTAGCTCAATCATTGTGCCCAACCACCGTGCTTGCATCTTGAATTCTTGTTTCTGAGATACAGCACACATCAATGACAAGCGAGTCCAGTGTGAGGACAGTTTGTTGTTCCGCTTGCCTCAGAGTGCGGAGATTCAGAGCTGCTACAGAGATTAAGCGTCGAGGCCTGAAGATTGAGTTGGAGATGCCTGAGGATGTCGGCACTATGTGACGAGCAGATACTGTACGCAAAACCGATGCAATACGAACGGAGTCATCAGTCCTAAGTGCTGGGCCTACAAGAGGAGAGTTATGAATGGGGTGGGGAGAGGGGGAGGAGAAAGTATATAAAGGAGGAAGAAAGGAGACGTCAGCAGTAACATGTTTTCTCTTACCCGCTGTGCTGTATGCAGCGAGTAGAACAACCAGGCTGATGGCACTACGTGACGGTCAGTGAGGCATGAGTTTATTGTTAGACCTAGTTATCACAGCTGTAGATGGGCTGAGATAGTGTCAGGACAGGAGGACGATTAGGGTCCTCAACCTTTGTCTCAAAAGCCGAACCGCAAGGTAGCGGTGTTTGACGGGAATTGCAAATGCATTACCATTTCTACGGAACAAGTCGCAACATGTTCCAATCCCCAACCTGGAAGGCCAGGAGACTGTGCTTGTCAGACCTCTAACCATTGGCCAACTTATGAAATATACTGGTCTAACCTGACAATCTAAAGCAACGGATCCTCTACAAAGTTGCACTAAGAGATCTCAACCAGTCATCCTTAGTTCACGTGATTAAATCGTTAATCATAAACAAAGTTTCTCTTATTAATTGGCAGCAGGTTGTATCTACGTACTTATCCAAAGACAAACATCGCTGGTCTTATCCAAAGTGCGCAAATGTAGGGACTTTACATATTCGGTATCAAAATCGTTGTTAGTGTAGGGGGTGCGTGGATTTTTTTAAATGGAGTTTTTTTCCACTCTATGCTGAAAAGCCGTGAAGCACCTGTGCAGTTATTTAATCCTTATTCCGGATGATGGGCAGTATGCGTCTGATGGAACTCCGAGGACGCATGGCTTCAAGACTCCTCGGAGTTCCGCGAGATACGCAATGCTGATAATATCCAAACTTTGGACACTTTTGACATTTTGATTACCTAAGTGCCTCCTTCGTTTCTTTCACCGCTGTTTATCTGAGGAGTGGCGCGTAGTGGTCACAAATGACTCGACGGTTGGATGTCTAGCCACGTATCGCTATTCAGAGTAGGGTTGTTTCCTTTAGATGAAACACTCATAAGGTTATTGGCAGCTCCTGAGCAGCCGATTGCATCCCCCTTTTGCTCATCAGGCTGAGGAGAACGTTAGTGCCTTTATAGTCACTTTTTATCATGTACGGTAGTGAATTAGGTAATGTGAATACAAACTCTACAAATCCCGCAGCCATTCAACCAATGCAACTGCAAATCGTCCAGAAGTAAGTGCGTGTCTCTGATCTGTCTTACTGAAGAGTCTTGACAAGCGGTCAGTAAACTGGCCCATTTATGACCGTAACTGTGTGGTCGTTTAAGAAATCGGGCGACCAAAGTCAATGTCTAAAAGACAAACAAGCTGATCTGTTCAGGTATGATTGTCCCGATTTTCCGAGCCATTTCGCCTCAGATGTCTGAGTTTAAAGCAGGGGTGCTGATAGAAAAACTACCAATTTGTCGAAATATAGATAGTTCAGGTGTGTACAGCGGTGGTTGATCAGATGATGGTAGTTGATCTGTTCGCCGAGCTTGGCAATTGGCCTGCAAACGTTTCGTCCCAGTCGAGGAGATATTGTCAGTACGCAGTTGAGTGGGTGTTCCCTCCGTGCCTAGCTGTGTTTATATAGTTTTGGAAGAGTATCTAATATCCTGTCCTGTGATTGGCTAATTGTTATATACCCTTTGTTGTATTATTATTGGACCGATCGTGGTTTTTGCTGCGTTGTGGTCTGTGTGCCTCCTATTCCATTGGTTTGTTTGATGGCTGTTTTGGGGTGCTTCAGGTCCGCTTGCAATTGGTCTGTTCCCGAAAGAGGACTGCCATCTGATCAACCACCGGAAAAACTACCAAAATAGGATCAAGACTGTTCAGGGGAAAGTGGTGAGGATAGGATTTTAAAGAGTACGAGTAAGACTGATCGCAATATATAGAACGGGACTCTGTACCAGATGTGTGGCACCACTTGCGGTCGGCACTGAGCAAGAGGTGCGACTACTTACCCGATACAAACCTGAGGAAATAAAACCGGAGATGTTGCATGGTTAGAAACATCACAGGAGGATTGTTGAGGCGCACATTAAATTCGGAGGTTGTCTGGATGGACTGTGTTGCTCATAACACGTATTTAGCCGGCTAACTTTAGCCAATAACCAGTTCCATTCATTGAACCTGAAGTTGCAAGACTCTTATCACACCCAGACTGACGCATGGGTTACTCAGTTGCCAATACGAGGATATGGGTCAGCATGCCGATACTACTAACAGCGGAAGAAAAAGCACCCTTAACTGAGGAGTTGTTCACTGACCAACACGAACTAAGCCGTTACAAGCTGTTAGATGCCAGAGTGGAAATCTCACGTGCACAGAGTACTTGAAAAGTGGACATTATCAAGCGTCCTCTTAAATTTTCGTAGACATTCTTTGAATAATGAACAAAAATGAAAAGTCCCTCGAAAGCGGTTCCGTAATTTCCGTACCAACCTTCTATCCGATGCGGGAATCGTTCTTTGATACCTAATAAGACGCTACTCACATATTTCATCAGTAGCGTATACCTTTACAGTAGTGGCGTTTTGCATTTAAGGAGCCCTATCGTATGAGTTGGGTAGAACCTCATTGAAGAAACTGTGGGATTCAGTAAGGTGTACGTCGCCATACAATTCCTGTTGTTTCGCAACAATCATAGGATAGAAGTACGTGATCTTCATTTTAAGATGGGTTGACTTAGAGAGGTTTTCAACAATATTCATAAGCTTGACGAGGCCTCTTCTTAATTATTTCGTATGAAATTCATAGCTTTCTCATATATTTGGTAAAGCAGTCCAGCGCATTTTCCGTGCTGTCTGCTGTTAACAGTGTGATCGTCGTTCCTGACCCCGGGACTCTTTGTTGTGGCCACATGTGGAAACTGTTTCCTCAGTTACATCGGTCCTTCATGTTTGAGCCTAGAGTAACCCAAGCTGATCCACCCGTACATTTAAAAATTACATATGGGCACCACCTAGTTTTTTGTACACTTTTTCTGTGAAATATGCTGTTCATTGAATGTTCGTCTTCCCAGAGGTACCGCTGCTTACGTCTTAAGTTTGTAGGCAGAGTTTGCTCCCTTTTGAGACACCTTTGTAAAGGTTGCTCAAAGCCAGATTTGTGAGTCCCTCTTGAGACACCTTTGTAAAGGTTACTCAAAGCCAGATTTGTGATTGTAAAGCTCCTCCCTTTTGAGACACCTTTGTAAAGGTTGCTCAAAGCCAGATTTGTGATTGTAAAGCTCTACTGCTTGCCAATTTTTTGAAACAATCTATTCTAGTTTAGGGAGACGAATCTATATAATGAATCCACTTTGCTTCATCTTATGTTCAACAGGTTGAAACGCTTCTAGATGATGATTCCGAGGGTTCCAACGTACAGATCAAAAAGATAACTTACGATAACGATCTCCAGTGGTATCACATTTTGCTTCAATCAAAGCTGGAAGCTGGACAGTTTTACCGAGTCACATTTGGACAATTTTGGTCTCCCCTACAAACCGAACTCAAGGGTTGGTACTTGAGTTCTTATGACGAAGGAAATGTGAAAAAGTAGGTGGCCAATAGTACACCATTTTTTCCAGATGCCTATTAGAAGCAGTCCCGTATTATTCTGGCTTTTTGAAGCGTTGTTCTAAATGAAATCCTAACGTGTGTTTTTGCAGACATTTGGCAACTAGTCAACTTCAACCTACTGATGCGAGACGAGTGTTCCCGTGTTGGGACGAGCCGGCGTTCAAGGCCCAATTCCAGGTAATTTCAAAGGAAAGTTATCCTCATCTGATACACCTTTTTCCATGCTCTCAAATGACTTATTGATAAAAACATGGACAGCCCTAACCTGAACCCATGCCATTCGAAAAAGCGGCCCCAGAGTTTCATGAATTGGTCCCCCACCTCCAGGTTTCGTACGGACCATCGTATGAAGCATCGAATGGGCAGTTGTTCCAGACCACCTGTGCTGACCTGGAAATTCTGAATAACAGTCTACTGCGACTGAACCCTGTAAAATTATGAAAGAACTTCGTGGGCGAATGTGGCCCTAACTGTTAGATCACGTGGTTATCGCAAGACCGTCATAGACAGCGTTTGACATGGAGTTCATCTTAACGTAAGACGCTACCAGTGCACAGCAGCAGGGTACATCTCGGTACACTTTCGTGGGAATCCAGGCTTTAGCTTGACCATCATGTGTGTTTGGACCACCACAAGGGTTGAAGTGTTCATGTATGCCGATCAAATCGAACGATGCTGAAACGCCAATGACGTAATTTGTCTTTAGTTATGCTAGCAAGAGATATATTCAGTGAAAAAAACACTTCGCGGGTGACTATAAAACGAATCGACAAGCACGTTTAAAATGTAGCGCGGGTAATCCAGGGTGACGACTTAGCAACCTACCTGTTTGTGAGATTCGGTCCATTATAGCGAATGTCATAAAGTCTACGGCTTCACTTCGAGGCAGTAAACAATTGCTTCGTTTGCAGCGCCCTTCAGCCATAAGCTACTGTGCAGACCAAGGGAACCATGAGCACCTCTAAATGGAAGCCATCAGAACATTGGGTGCTGAGCTTCCCTCCAATCACACCTTGGATCTACCCACCCAAACTTTCGCCTTCTGCGACTAAAAAACTGTTGTTCTGAATTACCTCGTCTGTAAGTCACACAAAATGAGGTGGCTTATTTCACGCACTCTGTTTTTATGCCCATGTTTAATAATATTTTGCCCCCAAGTTAGGAGTTCGCTTGGTCAAGTGAAAGCCACCTGCTTCATTTTAGCAGCTTGTGCACCACAGCGCTGAGGGTCAAAACAAACGAAGAAACTGGAAATCAGTGAACTGAACAAACATTTTTGTTGCTGCCCATCAAAATGTACTGTTTTCTGCGTTTGACCTACTCAAACAACTCAAATTTGACCGAGTACTGTTGAAAAAGTAAGGACGTAATAAGGAGTGTACTGAGGAAACGGTTTGTGGAAACCAGCCGGCTATCAGAGACCGAAGTAAACATTGTGGCGGATTTCATCGTGAGAAACGGAAAAGGACTGAATTATTGCTGTCAAAGGCTTGCATTAGATGTAGACAGTCCAAAAATTTAACCTGGCGACGTTGGTGGATGGATTCACAGATGATGTCAGGATGAAATGAAGTCTTTAATTTGGTAAAATCCAGATAGTTGTGAGCAATTAGATAGTATGGATGGCTTTAATCGACCTAGTCTGAGCAGTGTACTGAGTCCGTAAGTCGATAAATTCCGACTTGTACAGCTGGTAAAACTTTCCCGTCGGCATTAACCCTCACGAAGGACATGAGCACCATGTAAATTACGTTGCTGTTAGCGATCTTAGCTATGGTTTGTACTTGGACGGGAGCAGTCACATTATACATCATTTTATGTCGCTGGTTTCTTTGGGACTTGTTGAATGTATAATAGTAATATATTAGTGGCTTAGCTGCAACACCCTTTCACTGCGTATCCGTCATGTCATCTGAAGAAGGCACTAAGATTGCCAAAGTCTAGACAGGATTTGTCGAAACTCCGAGGTTGGGTTCGAACCACGGACTTCCCGCTTAGTACGTTTGTGACCACCAATGAACTATCTTAACCTATCACAAAGGGACAGTTTAAAATGAACGCTCTTTGACGAAAAAGAAGAAAATGAAAAGTTTACGGGTCAATGGGTCAATCTAATTTATATCCACCCCCCTGGTTCTTCCTTTTTCTTCGAAAGGTATATACCGTTGAGATTCACGTGATTTTTGCACGTGATTTCTGGTATCATAGACATAGATTGTCACTTCAGTCAAATTTGGCTTTTTTGTGGAGCATATAGCTTAGCAGTTGACGTTTTTTTCACGACAAAAAATGTTCTTCTGGTTTGATTCACTTCCTGTTTGAAGTTTTGGCAAAGCAAGGCAACACACTTCAGCTTCTGTTGGAAGAACTCTTGCCATCCCCGCGATGATACCATCTTTACCGTTTTCAGGTGACTCCAGTGAAGAGTGTGCACCATAATATGGATTTTTTACAGTATATTCCGACCACATGAGTTACGTGGGGTGTCACATTTACTGTGCTCCATATTATAGCAAACCAAGCTAACTTTCTGATCAATGTTCACCGCAAATCAATAAATCGTGTCAGGTGACTGTTCAGTGAACTACTCCTCACGTCTCTCTCCTACATTACGATCCCTTGTGGACAAAAGGCAGTACAAAGGCAGCACCCTTGGGAAGGTGCACAGTTATCAGCTGGGATGTATGCCTGTTAGGACTACCAGGTTCCACATTTCACTCTGCTGTTGTACTGCATGCAAACGAACATATAAGGCAATTTCAGGATGGTTTAGGATTCAGGAAGTGAGAACTAAACTGGAAAACAACCAAACGGCTGCTAGTACTAAGTTTAGGGAAGATTCAAAGTCCATAGGCAGCTCACTTTTAGCTTGACACTGAAGATCATGAGGCAGTGGAAACGGGAGACAACCAAACCCTGAAGTGACCATATTCTTCACATTGTGCTGGAGCACATCAACATGCCGCCGGACACACGTGCATCTGTCCATTGTTTAATTTTGGGATTTTCACTCTGTGAATGAATTTCATCTAGATGCCATTCATCAGACTAAGTCATGGACTCAAATTTAAAAACCAAGCGATTCCCTTTTAAAGTCTACCCATCCACAAAAAAATTCTCTTTGGTAAATTTCACCGGTTTTCTATACCTTCCGTAGAATCCTACCTCTTATAGGTCAAGATCCCCCTTTCAGAAGGGTGATTTTTATTCGGCCAATCAAAGTTCTTTATGTAAGAAATTCAAACGCCAACGTACGAATGACATGTTCTTTGTTCTCACCAAAGCGCCTACTTACCGCACACCACAGGTCACCCTAATACGCAATAAAGACTACCACTCTTTGTCAAACATGGGACTTGAAAAAACAATATCACTGGGCAACAACTGGTACGCGGATGTCTTCTATCCGACCGTTAACACATCAACGTACGTCCTGGCTTTTGTCGTCTCCCAGTTTGCACCACTTTCTGCAACGGATTCAAAAGGGAGAAACGTGAGTTATCTTCCGTGGATTTCATTGGCTATTTTCTTCATGTCCAAGGTGTAGGACCTGAAGAAAGTGATTTGTGACCACGTGAAAAATCCTCCCATAATGTTGCATTTTGGTATTCACAGTTTGACAGACCACCTTATTCTGTTATGACTGCAATCCTGAAGGCTAACAACACTGCGTGCCCCCTATCAATCAAGATGATATACTCGTAAGAAACAATGCTGGCTCTCCCCCGACAGAACCGATTGATATTTAAGAGGTTTGACAACCTCTTCAAATGAGTGAAAGGGTTTACCACTGAAATCTTGAACACATAGTACCACGCTCAAATAAACCTATCGTGTTGCCTTGAAGGCCTCCAGTTCCTGTTAACCTAAACATTTCAACTTTAAAATGGAGACCAAGCCCTCGCAATTTCCAGATATCAATCCTTGAATAAAATGATCTTCCCAGTCTGAGGGGCACTGAGCACAAACAACGTTTTGAAGTCTTCGCATTTCTTTGAAACGCAATTTTTGTGCTTACATTCTATCTGCTTATCGGAGAAATGTACCTAGGAGTTCTTTGGTGCTCAGAGTATGGCCTCGTTAACCTAGTCGAAGTACATGGGAAACAGTCAGTACCGTAAACCGCTTTGCTATGTTTGGTCAACGATTTTTTAGCTAGATTGTGGTATGAGTTGTGACCTGAGAGGAACGGTTCGGTCAGCCATTTTTTGGTTGAATCGTTCGGTAACCGCTGATTCCCAACCAGGCATGGCGTTAGGCGCAGATACACTTCTTTTGACGGTAATATGCACAGAAACCCTTTTGTGTAGAACAAAGTTTACTTTTACACTCATGTGCAAATCACTTTGATTTTCACGGGTAAATCACCTGAATCTCTGGTGAAAACCAAATTGAATTGCAATTGAGTGTATTTGTCGAAATCTGTCCAATTTGGGTTCAAGGAAACATAAGGTTGACGGAAACTCGGGGACTGCGCCTACCTGATGAGCCCCAACAAGGGCGAAACCGGTCGTGGGTTGTCGAAGCGTTTTCAGCAACCTTGTGAGTAGTTTCCTCTCTGAAAACAGTTATTTGAATCTTTAAAGCCTTCAGGTAAGTCAAGTGCAGAAGACTTGGATATCCTTGGCTCCCATGTATGACAAAAGATGACGCAGACAACTGAAACGTTTGGTTTCTAATTACCGGCCGGGAGGTCATGAATTTGAGTCTCCCCATAGATCCAGGAGACGCGCACTGATGGTGCCATCTCAAAGGAATGAAACGATTGTACACTATCTCTATGCCTTTCAACACAAGTTGGCTTTACTCGGAAGATGAACGCATTACTGAGTAAAATTAGACTGAATTGCTGGTCGTCTATTTTCACGTACTTCTATGTATTTTCACGTTTAGAATATCCCACTAATCGAACTATACTCATAATTGAGCTGTCCGTGGGTCCCATGATAGGCTTCAGAGGGATTATTGTGTGGCATTCATAGCACACTGCTCCATAAAACGTGTGTGTCAGGGCAACTCAAGGCTGAGATTTTCAATCACTCAAAATGCGCCCACCTAGTTACATGGTGTACCGATTGTCTATCACTGCAACCGCCATTCAAATGGTCTTCGAATGAACTGATTTCCTGGAACAGCGCATCCAAATCAACTGAAACGCTTAGTGTCCATAGAAGAAGAAAGAATTAACTGAAATTTTGTTCACCAAGTTCCTACGCTAGTCTAAATGGGTCACCTGCCGTCTTACAGAGCTTTACACGAAGTCCGGAAGTGGCAGCTGGAATATTTCGTTTGAGCGCTCGAAAAGTTGGGGTGAACACTTTCAACAATAATTCGGCTGGCCACCTGCAGACCCAAAACAGCATCCTAGACAGTGAACTTAAAAAAGAACCCGATGACTTCGGGAATGAGCGAACATAATTTCTCTCTCAAGCTTCGCTGAACTTCCGGTCCTGGCGAGCTCCCACCTATTCTGTAAAACCCTCCGTCGGTGTATGCCCGTCTGCCTGGGTCATAGCCGGAAACAGCTTGGAAGTAGCCAATTCGAGATGAGCTGATCAGAAGGCGGGCTCTCGGTGAAGCAGATGGTACTCTAATTGAAAACGGAAGTAAAGGAGACTGGACCACTTGAGTCAAACGCACCGTCTATCGGGACGAGCGCTGTCTTCCCTGTCACATTCGGAATGGAGGAAGCCTACGGATGAAACAAATTGATATAGCATTGGAAAATGTAGGATGTTACGAAAGATTTCGCTTCGGTTATTTCTGTTTGCATTCCAGGGTGGGATCCTAATGATCCACCAACCTGGCTAGAGACATTAAACCATATGGTAGCTGAATGACATCAGTAGTAGTCTTACTATCATTTACTATGAAGATTGTGTGGCCGAGTGTTGGAGTTGTGGACAGATAGGCCCCCCACCTTGTTGTGTTTCCTTCCTATTTTCAACATACAGCCTTGTTCAAATATTATAAAGCACTGACGCTCCAGTGTTCTCAGCTGGTGACCCGTTCACTTGGGCTGCCATCAGGCCACTCACTTCCACACTACTTTGGAGCTTTCTCTGCGTTACTTTGAAGAACAGAACCAAGAAGGTTTGCGCCAAATCTCAAGATTTACAGCGGCACAAAGTCCTAATCGTTTCTGACTTGGGGAAGAAACCCAATCGCTGTGCAAAGCGCTGTTTGTTTTGCCTGGTTTCCGAAAGAATGTGGTCGAAACTACGGAAACCACTTCCGGTCCATGGGGGGATTTTTATGCAAAAGTTATATATGGTCAACCTAGGACAAAGCGTGCAGAATTTAGTTACTAACAAGAAGCTAAATACATCTAATAATCTCAAGAGAGGTTTTATCATAGTTTTACCAGTGGTGACACACCAAGGTATCATCACCTGGATTTTGAATTAGACAATAAGCCAAATCTTCGAAGGAATCGAGGTAAACTTTGAAGTTTATTGCGGACGAGCAAAAATGCTGATTAATGGCACACCTCCGTTGACCTCAGGTATCTCAGTATTTATGACGAATGTCTGCTTTTTGCACCTTTCTATACAATTTTCACAAAAAATAAATATATTTTAGACATTATCAGCTTTACGGACAGAATTTGCCGATAGGAGCTAACTGGTATAGGCTTTTAAGAGAAGGAAATCTCATAGTGGAGATTTTTTTAATTAGCCCAATTGATTGGAAAACAATAGTTGACGGCTTTGTTCTCTGTCTAACTCAACTATTGGTGTCCGAGCACGGAAACGATAAAAGACCAGATGCAAGCTTATATTGGCATTCCTTAGTACTTTTCAGCAGCGTGTAGTATAGAAAACACGTTCATGTGATTGAGTCTACTTGTCCTTGGGTTTTTCCTGTGAATTCATTTGAATAATGCTCAGAGGTCTCGAGAAATACACTCATTCGCAAATCGATTTGGTTTTCACGGGAGACTGTCGTCTATGCTATTCTTCAACTGAATGTGCTGCACACAGGCCCCTCATGTTTTAGTTGGTACGATATTCGAGATGTTGCAGAAAATTCTCATAAACGAAACTACTCACAAGGTTGCTGAAGGGTGCTGTCGAAGGGTTTTCAGCAACCTTGTGAGTAGTTCCCTTTATGAAAATGCTTGGAGGTGTTCGGTTCTTTCATTATTTGTGCAAGTTTTCGGCAACCCAACAGGAAGCACAATCTGAGTTGTCCCATGTGACTTCAAATCCATTGGACCCTTGAAATGATAGTTTGATTCAACCCGTCCCTTTAGCAGTCAGGTGACCACCAAATGATCGATATTGTTGTTCGGATGACTCCAGATTCTTTGTCAGGTTTGCAGCATTGGGCATTGTTTTCTCTAGTTGTATTTTCTATAAATCTTCCCTGTTAAACGGGTTATGATCTCCACTTTTAGTCGTGAGGTTTCATTCACGACCAGAATCTGGTTGACTCTACTGACAGAGTATCGATCCTGTTACATCGTTTAGAGCGGGAAAGAGTTCTTTGCCACAGCAAACATGTTTGTTCTAGAAACCTGACAACAACAGTATCTAATTTCTATATACGGCGCTTGGTCTCCTGCCGTTCTGCAAGCACAAACTGTCCAACTTAACCGCTTCCTTAGAAAAGACTAACAAAGCGCTCGGACATATAGTTTTCATAACAAGGTGTCGATCTGTTCAAGCAGTCCAACATCTCGTCGGCACTCAGGTGATTCAACCTAATTTGATGTCGACCGTCACCGAAAGCACAACAATTACCGGGATATGTTGAGTTGTTTTTCCCAGGATTTAGTTGGTTCACGCAAACCCCATTCGGACGAGGCGTCTCATCTAAAGGGTCCGATCAAATAGGCGTGGAGAGGTTGACAGACTTACGAGGTCAAATGTGAACAAAGTTACCCGCGCCACTGGACTTCTCGGGAACAGGTTTGATAATTATGAATTCTTCTCAGTTGATCTACTCAAATCGATTTCCTCAGTAGTAGAGACCGATTATGAGAAAAGTTAAAATACTGATCTCGTGACCGGACCCTCAATCTCCTAATATGTTCGAATGCCAAAATGTAATCCAAGATGCTCGGGTTCATTCGAATCTTGCGTTCAGCTGTAGTACTCTTTCGGTGCCTAACTTCCATGCCAACCGAAGGAGGCAAGAGGGATACGATAATGCCAGAACGCCCAAGCCTAGACAGGAAAAGTCTAGAGACAGAGGTCGGGTTCGAACCTCGGACCTTTGGATTAGTAAGTTCGCGCTCTAACCACCGAGCCATCTCGCCCCTCTGGTTCATTCATTCACATCGGTTTTTTAAAAAAAATCTCGCTAAATTTCAAACCTTTGTCTTGGTTATTATCAGTCCATAGATAGCTTCATAGATAGGTTATCGGAAATGGTAAAATTCAAGTGCTCGTCAGACCAAATGTCCGATTCGTTTGTCCAGCTGCGTCACCTGTTCACAAAATGATTAGAAATTCTTCAGTTTTCATCCTGTGTGACGTAATTCCGGCCTCCTAATAGCCAAACTAGAGAGAACATTATAGAAATGGTTGTTTCTGTGGCAATTTCCCGACTACCTACAATGGTTAAAACGTTTCTGTGATCTAAATTGCCATCTGCATGTGGTTAGTTTTTTCTTCATTCATCCTACCCACTTTTAATGTGATATTCGTTCCTCAGAACCTGCTTACCACAGATTTTTCATTTTTTAAAATCTCTTTAAACGAGTAAGTACTTTTAGCGGGGTAACAGGTTGCGATCTTTTGGAGTTATTGTTAGCCTGAGGTGACAGTTTAAAATTTTCTGACATGAAGTGCAATCGGCATTCCCACAAATCCGTATCGTATGAAAGGCGAAACATCGACTAAGCAATGCTAGAGTTCAGTAGTGTGTCATTGCTCAAAATTTTTCATAAAGAAACCGTTTACAGTGTATATAGAGGGGCGGGGTAAGACATAGACACACACAATCAGCTGTGAATTTTTGGTTGGATGACTTGATGGAAAGCGAGCCCCGGTAGAGCGGTGGGGTCGTAGAGCTCACATTCCACAGATGTCAAGGCAGGAACACGGGTAACCAGAAGAAGGCAGCCGCAAATACTACTGATGGGGGTTGGGGCTAGTCAAAGTGCATCGTAATGCGAGGAAAGAAATCGATATTGGCAAAACTTTCATGTTAGTATTTCTTCTGGATATTGGTATGGTCATGGCCAAATAATTCTCGGCTTGCCGATTAAAAACCACAAGCTGGGGTCGTTCACCTCTAAAGCCTAACTGCTGACTTCACAAACGGGTTGAATGACACTTTTTTCCCCTATAACCCAACATCTGCTTTTTTGCTTGCTTGCTTGCTTTGCTTCGGCATCATACCCGTTCAAGGGCTCGTTTGTCCACCAGGGAGCTGATCAGTTGAGTGTATGCGCTAAGCTCAGATTTAGCACCATTTGTCGGTGGGCATTCCTACGTCATAATTGCGTTCGACCGGCCATTTATATGCACGTGTGAGCTGGGCTCGAAGTTCTAAACTGACAGCGGTTGCTAAAAATTGTCACCCTTTCCAGCTTCCTACAAAAGATGCAAGAAGGCTGACCCTCTTAAATTCGCTTACTCACAAAATGCAAGTCTTCAGCGTAGTAAGGAAGCAGGCATCGCCAAAAGGCATTGTTTTTTCTTCGTAAGGAAGCCGCATGTACAAACTGAAAGGAAAGGGACTAAAACAGACGGGGCATTACACACTGGGGAACAAACTGCCACCTGCAGCGTTTAGGAATCCTGCATCGTCTGGTTCCCCTGAGACCATCAGTTAACTGAGTTAGGGAATCACAACTATTTTACTCACACTTTCTTCCATGTGGTGCTGTGTAGGGTAGACCCTGGTGACACTTTTGTATCTGAGTATTTTCACCTATTTTTCTGTCGGAAATCTACAGGAACTAGTACCACGGACTGATACGAGCCGAACGCAACGGTGTTTGGAAAGATGACTCTTTTTCAGCAGCCTGCTGAATGAGACAAGTAAGGCAGTGACGATTACGCAACTAGGCAATCTTTATGGATAGATTAATACAACCTACGAGCTATAAGGATGACTGGATTGACGTGTTAATGCTATGCCACGTTTTTTCGCTAGAGAACCTATGATAGGGATCGAGCCGATAAACTAAACTGAAGGCTAGTGATTACAGTTATCCAGTTATTGTTGATCTGTTAAGTGCGCTGAACAGTTCGCTCCCAATCAAGCTCCTCCTGTGTGCCGCTCGTGTCTCGCTGAGGTCAACTAAGAGGAAACTTCTCAATGATGGACCCTGATTCAGTGTCCCTTTGGCAAGCTTGATTGATCTTTTGACCTTACTATTTGTACGAAAAACTATCCGTTTAGACAAAATCTACCAATTAGGAATCATTCGCTCAGAAAAACTTTTTTGAGGGTTTCAAGAACGCTCCACACGTGTTGGACGTTCGTACATTTATTTTTCAGCAACTGTATGCTGTCCCACATCTAAAACGTTCTCCCATATTTGTGAGTTTGCGTGACCGTCCACCATTGTGCATTCCGCATCTCAGAGACGACGATTACAATCGGTCAAGAAAAGAGGAGAATAATTCTGGCCTTGTTTATGCTGAGATTTCATGCAACATATGCAAATAAGCATCAGGATTAACTGAGAAGGTTTTATCCTGTCTGGACGTTAACGCCTACATTTGGTATGCAAAGTAAGGATGGACGGCTTTGTAGTCTAGCATTGATTTATCAGCCATGGGAGACTGAGTGTAGTGGTCAGAAATGTGGGCAGCAGATAGCTATGGGTTTCGCGGCCTACACGAGGCACTCGAGACATGAATGTTCTCCGTTTTCATGGGTTGCGCAGGTATCCTTTCCAAAAAATACATCTGCAAGCTAACACTGCATCTTCCACTTTGGTTTCACCTTTCTAGTTATTCGGTTCGAATTTTCACGACAACATCAAGCTGGCACATATCAAATTGTGATACTAGACCAGACCCAGTAGATGAACAGTCATAACGCAACAGTAGAGCTCGTGTCGAACACTATCCATTTTGACCGCAGCTTGTCGGTCTGGGATCTGAGAAGTCGAGATGAATATACTTGCGCCCGGCCACCGTCCTCCATCATATAATAACAGTTCCTGTCAGGGGATTTGAGAATTCTAGAGGCAATCTCGTCCATTCTATCCTGAAAAGCTAACAAGCATTGCACACCTGTATAGACGTAATACACTACTCATAAGGTTGCTGAAAATTATTCGACAACCCACGACCGGTTTTGCCCTTCTTGATGCTCATCAGGTAGGCACAGTCCCGGAGTTTCAGTCAACCCCGCGTTCCAAGTGAACCTAAATTGGACTGATTTCCACAAATACACTCATTTGCACATCAAATTTTTTTGACGAGAGACTCACCTGTAACCCAGCGGAATCTTTCGTTTATGGGTTCAAGTAGAACATAAGGTTGACGGAAACTTGGGAGCCCACCCAATGATGGGCCCGGAGAAGGTCCAAACCGGTCGTGGGCTGTCGAGGCGTTTCAGCAACCTTGTGAGTAGTTTCCTCTATTAAAATATTCTACGGCATTTCGAATGCCGTACCAAGTGAAAAATAAGGCGACCTGGTGCAGCACAGTCACTTGCTTAAAAACATCATAAACGAGAGATTCAGCTGGGTGGTAGGTGAGTCTCCTGTCAAAACCAAATTGGTATTGAAATCGGTGCACTGTACTGCGGCGGTGCGCATTGTACGAAACTCCAGCTAGGAGTCTCGAAGCCGCAACCACCATATATTTCAAGGTATTTTTCACTGCATCTATAGGAACTCGACAAAACAAAGATAATTTATAAACTGTCTGTCCAAATTAGAACAGTTTGAGGCGGTCAAACCATGGTTTCACCTTCCTTCCACAATCAACCAAGGGGCTTAAGATTTCAAAACGCTTGCCCGAGCCTATCACTGAGCATATGTGTTGAAAACTGTCTTTTTAGGGACAGTTTTATCGATCGGTAGCTTCTGGATGACGGACGATTTGGATTTACGACGCCCAAAACCTGATAAGTTGACCACTGCCTTTTAGAGTAATGACTGCCAGAGCGGCACGTTGTTAGTAGCTGTCTTGAAGGTTGTCAGTACGGTATTACAGGAGTTGGGTCATTGAAAATTAAGCCATGTTCAAGTGGGACTTTGATTTCAAGGAAAATTTCGTTCCGGACCATTGTTTGTATTCATGTATACACGCATAGCTTCCTCAACACTTTCCCTGTTACAAATTATTCATTGCCATAAGGTATTCTGGAATTTGAACAAGAGGTAAACTTTGCAGCTGTTTTTGAGGTTTACCCTAATTGAGAAAAAAACGAAAGAAACCACACCATCGGATTACGTGTCTGCTGGAGTTATGGTTTTCTGTGTTTATCAATGAAAGAAACGTTTTCCCCATCACCACTGGGAATTTTCTAGCAATTCAGGGTCGTACGATGCGGCTAATAGTGAACAAATGACGGTAAAAGTTTCAAAGCTGCTGCGCGGTTTTTTGACTTGGTAAACCTATTCGGAGCCAATTTAAGACTGTTTTTGCTGAACGGTTTTCGAACAAACTTTATGATTCATTCTTTTCCATCCCATTCGGAACAGTTCACGGTCTGGGCGCGTCCGGATGTGATACATATGGCACAATATGCTTTGGAAACTGGAAGGAAGATCATACACTTTTTCGAAAATTATTTTGAGGTCCCTTACCCGCTACAGAAGACAGGTAAGCTCTAGGAGTTTGCGTTGGGGTTAAAGTGTTGTCTCCCAATGGAGTTTGTGTGCATCTATGTTCATTCTGGCGCGAAACTCAGTGAATGCTCAAAGTTGATGTGAGGCAGAACTCAAACTTGTCCTGTTAGCAGTGTATCGAAATGCGAAGCTGTAAACGAGTTATCAAGTCCTGCAAAAGTTTTGGAGATGCCAGTGAACTGAAACAATAGGATAGTTGCAACAGATAATATGGACTCATTGTGACACCTGAAAAGAGCCTACGTATAACATTAAACTCTTCATCTCTTTCCCCTAAAACATCCGTTTTTCCGGCTTTTTAATCTAGCCTACAGCTTAGTACAAAAGGTAAACACAGGCTCATCATTCGACCACGTCGTGACCAACTCCTATTAAAGATCGATTTTTGGTTCATGTTTCTATCCTTTCATTCCATCAGTGTTTGTCGTGCAACAAACGGTAGTTGTTTTTCCACCTGACAAAAACAACGACAAAAAATTTCATCTCACCACTTTTCTCCGTCAAACTGACCTGTTCCGACAGTATCCTGTTAAAATAACTTGGAAGTAGGATACTTCATTGATCGTCTGTTGTTCTGAGTCAGGAAGCTGAGAACCTCAAGATCAAGACCATGGACGACGCATGTTAGCCAAGTTGTTTGGGTTTAGAGGGACGTGAATTTTTAGTCTGAGTAACAACAGAGATTTCTGTCGGAACGCCCTCACCGGCTATCGATTCGCTATTTGAAGGGACAGGTAAACAGTCTCCAGGAGTCTTGAGATGATACCAAAGAGGTGCATCTGTGCAATCCTTCCGTAGCAAAGCTGAGCTAGACGAGGCGTGAAAAGTGTATTTTTTACTCTCAAGGCATGTCCTGCTGTCCTCCGCAGTTTTGAACACTGGTGGCCGGTTACCCGATACGAACACTGTGAAAATCCTCGCTTTGATTGACATAGCAAAGTTTTGTTGGTTCGCGAATCTGCGAGAAGAAACCCTGAAGCTTGGATGATGGAGAGAAATTTTGCGCAGACTAAATTTGAGGGCTTCTTCATGGATGAATTCTAAACGTCAGAATCGTGAAGCTTGCCATAAAATGAGGGCTGAGAGTTGCATAAGTACGAAACTAGTGCAGGGGTTTGCCAACTTGTCTCGGACTGTTGCGTAAAACCAACTGAATCAGACACACACTGATGTGCTTGAGTCCGGAACGGTTATGTTTTACCTTGAGAAGTTGAGAGCATTATTGTACAACAAGTGGTAAGACCTGGCGTTAGCTCTGACCCAAACCAAAGTCTGAGTCACACGTTAATTAAGGAACTTTTGCGGAGCAGTTGGCTTTCTCCAGAGGACTCTCTGCATGATGCCGTGATTTTTATAAAGAGAATAGCCACTATATGGAGGTCAGCTCTGCACATTTATGGTGTATGGTTCGGAATTCGCAGTGCCAATTTCAGTTGGTCATACATTCTGATGAAAACCGACGAGAGCAATAAGTGTGCTTTTGCCATATGCTGAGGCAAACGTCTGTTCGTGCTGTCCACTCCACCACCCACCGTGATTTTATTGCGTTCAGCCAGCCATATGTGTGAGTGCGATTTCATTTGCTGGTATATTTTTTGTCAATGAAGGCAGTAATTAGACTTGAATAGCTAATCCTCAGAAATACATGCAGTTAGTTCTATCATGCTTTTTGAGTCGTGCTCTAGTATATATATTTTCCCTCCGAATTTCCTCCGAATCGGCGTTTTTGTAATTTCACGCCTTCATGTTACAGTAAGCAAAGGAAGCGGTAAAAGCCTACTTGGGCTTTACTAAACTATACTACAATATACTGTATCATTGTGTGACATGCTGCTCTGGTTTATACTGACCACGCTATATTTTGCTATACTATACTGCGCTGCACTGCACTATACCATAGCAAAATGCTCTATGCTTGACTATACTTTATAATATATGGTAAAGTGCCATTTGAACCATACTAAAGCAAACTATACTATACTATACTATACTATACTATACTATACTATACTATACTATACTATACTATACTATACTATACTATACTATACTATACTATACTATACTATACTATACTATACCATACCATATTAAAGTGTACCATACCACGCTACATCACACTGGGCTGTATTAATCGTCATGCATACAGATATATTGCACCGTACTCTATTGTACTAGTCAAAACACTCCCCACATGAAGGAGCCGAGTTATTCGGTTTCGTTAGAAATTTCATCCTATCAGTGAAACACTCTTCAGCTGTTTCATCCTTATTGGGAATCGACAACAGCTCACAAAACCCAGAAAGTTCGAACCTGCGACCTTCCGGTCAGTGGTCGAACGCTCCACCGTGTGGACACAAGTGTGTGATTAGCTCTCACGTAGACAGATTTGGCTCCCTGAAGCTGCTGATCTCAAGAAATTAGGACAACTGAAAGGTTTCTACATCGATTTTTGAACGCCTAGTGAGACACGTCAAGGTGAATGTGACCTTTGCAGAAACAGGGGATGGGATATTAAACATTCCACACGAGGACCGGTATGTAGTTTACACCATATGTCACATCGTTCCTCTGGAGAACATGAAAACATGTAGTACCACCCATACTGTAGATCTTGTTGACAAAATCATTGAGATCTCGGCCCCATTCTCTAGATGTTGCCTGTTTCTGTCCACGTTGCCCGATCTTGTCAAAGTTTTGTTTTCCACGTTACTTACAAGGCATTTCCTTCAGCGAAGAACGGAAAATGACAAACATCTCTAAACACTTCCCGATTAATAGAGCCATGTCTAATTTCTTCCAATTTCAGATATGATTGCCGTCCCAGACTTTGCAGCAGGAGCAATGGAGAACTGGGGATTGATGATCTACCGAGAACCGACCATGCTTTGGGATCCAGAGACTGGGACTGCACATAGCCAACAAAAGGTGGCCACTGTCATATCCCATGAAATCGCCCATCAGGTAGGCCAGCCAGAAGTGAAAGCTGTAATGTTCCTCTTTAGTATATTGCTTGATGGAAGAGCTTTGAGTTACCTCACTATTTACCTGCATTCTGGCATCTTTCGGTTCCTGTTACTCTAATCAGTAGTACATTAGGGCGAGTTAAATCCGATTACAAACCAGTGTGTTATTTTGCTATCCCCCAATGGTGCTCATCACTTGACAAGAGACCCGAAGCAGGGCGGTGCCCAAGCTTCTCAAACTGTCTTGTTGAATTACCACAAAACTGCAAGATTATATTCGGGAAATCGATGGAATTCTGTCAACATATATGGGGGTACACGTGTCTGATCGGTGGGCTATTCGGCCTTTTATCCATAGCTTTTCTCTTGGAGTGACAACTTCAGGTTACTAGCCAACAGTGGGGTAATCTCTTTCGGGAGAACATTCACCAGTGGAACACATTGAGGAGACTTTTGAGATCAGTCTCTTCTAACCGTGGGTCTATCTTTGAAGGTTGATGGGCAAGTGAACATACAGTTTTTGAAGAATTCACCTCAGATTCGTTTATGCTGTAGGACCGTTTATATTTTAAATTGGTGAACGTGGCATTTGTCAGAGCCATGTCATCGCATTACGGTGTTGCTCACATCACACTCAGCTAATTGTGCAAGACCAACAGCTATGTCTAATGACCTTTAGACCCCACCGAGGAAAGCCTCACATGTGAAGTGGCCCTTGCATCTCCTGATGAGTAGATCATGCTGCCAGGAACGACGTTTACTGAATCAAACTCTATCTCGCGTGCGATCAAAAACACTTACTGACTATATGTATATATATATATATACTCTGAATTAAGCAAACACGGTTTGGACACTTATCTGTCAAAGCTTGTGTTCGGAACATTCTATCGTGGGATTGACTATTTCAAGAACTTGATCAGGCCTCACTCCACGTCTTGATCTTCTTTGCAGAGCTACCGCTCAAGTGCATGCTCAAGTGTCATTTTATTTTCCTCTGCCATTTGCAGTGGTTTGGAAACTTGGTAACGCTGACCTGGTGGGATGACTTATGGCTGAACGAAGGATTCGCCAGCTTTGCGGAGGTCATCGGAGTTCATCACGTCCATCCGAAATGGGGCATGGTAAGTAATCCACTGCGAAAATAGAATGAGATTTCCTTTGTCTCGAGTGTGACTTGTTGTACGCTTGCAGACGCAGGTGACCAAAACACCCAGTGCTTGCCGAAAAGTAAACTGAGGTCACACGCGCCTTGTGTGCGGTTTGAAAGCAGCAGTCCGTTGGAGCATATCGACCGATTTGGGGGTTGTCTACACAAATCAGCGAACGGTCAAACTGTTGTTGGAACCCTCGCCAAAAACCACGCGGAAACCAAAAGAGCTGGTATGGAAACTTGTATACTAAACATACTGTAGGTTTTCTCACGTCGTCCGTCAACTTTTCAAGAGTGGTGGTTGAATAGGTACGCAGCTCACGGCAAGGAATCCCGAATCCAGAGTGGAACGGACTTTGGGACAGTCTTATACAACTTAGAGGAGATCCAGTTTTCTACCTAGCTTGTAAAGTTTTATCCTGGGAAGCCCGTTGTGTATAAATTGAGTGACCCTGGTTATGAGACCCCGACCAGTTAAGTTGATTTCGTTTTTCAGGTGAGCGGAATAAAACACAACACTGACGCACTATGTACTATGAGCGCTGATCTCCAGAAGCTGCATTTGAGCTTCAAATCCATCTCACTGGTTGCTTATGCAGATATCAGGAAGTTTATAGCAGAGTATTTATGATTGTGACAGGGCTCCATAACAGTATTGGTAGACAAACAATGGAATACCAGTTCTAGCTTGCATTTTACAGTCTGAAATACAACAGCAGAGCCATCCGTGTTTGTCGGTCTTCCTAGTCACAACAAAACAGAAGTGTACAAAACAGAAGAGTACCTGTTTGGAAATGCATGTTTTACGGATTGCATGCTTGATTTCGGTTTCACGCGTGAATTTTTCAGAAGTCATCATTTTCGGTGCGGTTAGGGTATCGATGGTGCATCAACCAGACTTCTTATGAGCTGCGCTAGAAGTGAGCCGTATTCACAGCCTCAACCAATAACGCGCCATGTTAACAAATTCAAGGCTTTCAGCTGCGACTGTCGTTTCCCAGTGTGATAAGGCGCAGATTCGTTTCAATCAACTAAAGAAGGGTAAATGGACAATTCGTAGAAGGGTAGATGATTGAGAACTTTTCAACATAAGGACACCTGGACCAACAAGGGACAACTTCAAAGATGATCTTGAACGACACCCATCCAGGGCGTGCGTTTGTGACTTCCAATGACCTCAGCTTAAACACAAACTTTTTCAAACGGTGAGAGGTCAGTTGGGAGGATGAATTCTAACTTGAGTGTCAGATGTACACCCCATACAAGAGTCATTTCCACAAGAGAAAAAGTTTGTCTGTTCATATAAGACTGGAGAACTGGTATAAACATCACACAGGACAACCAACTCATCCTTCAACACAAAGAACCCCATTGAATGATAACCGACGTGAACGAAGCTCCTTGATGCGTGTAATTGAGTCGCTAAAATCCTGCATGCTACGCTTCCACATATTCAAGATACAACCCCTGAAATTTGCAAAAGGCATATCACGCTTTTGCATCGTATCTTCAATATAGTCGATTGGCTGGATGTAGAACATGAATGTAGCGCAGAAATGAATTAGTTTGAAAATTAGTGTAGCTCACGAGTTTGTGAGTTAGTTGCCTCAGTCTCCACTCATTTATCAATGGTTGAATCATCTCAACATTCAACGTGATTTTCCAAGTTTCAAGCATTTGAATCTGTTGAGTGGTACTGGTTGTAACTGTGATATCTTGCAACCCCAGCCAGACGGATAGCATAACTCTCTGGATCCTGCTTGATTTCTTCACGCCAACAGGGTGATGTTGACCGGATTCTAAAGATTGTCGATATCACCATGACGTTCACAGACAGCGACGAAGATGAACACATCGCAAATACCTCTTACGGTTGTGATTCTTGGTCTGACCAGCTTCTGACCATCAGTTTAAACCCAGCGGATAGTTGGAACGTTTTCTTGACAAAACACTATACTGTTTTTTAGATTTCTGAAGACCCTTAACAAGCTAGCCATTGGTTTTGTCCATCTTGAGGCTCATCGGGTAGGCAAGTCCCTCGAGTTTCCGCCAACCTACTTGAAAATTAGGTTCTAATCAAGTGAGTACCACTCATTTACAAATCAAGTGAAGCTTAACGGAGAACTCGACTGAATACTCTTTCTACGGTATTTTTCACACATTTGTGTGAAAAATTCGACAAAATCCCAGGCTAATAACTTCGCAATTTTTAGTTCCTCGGCGAGGGCCGAAAGCCACTCACTCGAAGCTTCCTGGCTATCCACGAGCGGTATGAATGAGTCCACAGCTGGTAACACAGAGAATCACATGGAGCTGAACAAACTGATCGGTGGATGCGGGAATCGAAGGGCCACCGGTCCTATCACCATAAGCTTGATCACTATAAGTTGGTGGGTCTCGTTAAAGAGGAGAACAGTCACCTGTCCAAGCTTTTCGCGAACTGACCACGTCTTAACCATCTTAGGTTAGTCGCATCAGCGATCGATAACCAGTTGGTCGGGCCTTTCGTAGCCTTTCTGTGTTCATTCTCGGATTCTAATCTTTCTAAATAAAAAACTTATGCAATGGTTTCCAGTATCGATCAGTTTTACTTGTGTGGTGAAATCTTGGTAGGTTAAAGTAAGCGGAAAGCAGTGTGGATACTGTCACACATCAGATAAGGCATGGTAATTTCAGGAAACTTGGTGCGTCACCAAGTTCACAGTGTTTTGTTTTCTCAAACACACACACACACAGAGGTGACATTAACCAAACCCATGACCCTTTCTGCAGTCCGGCAACGAAAAAAACATCGGGAGGATAATGGTGTTGTTTACCAGACGCCGTCTTTTTGACGGTCTTGCGTCCTCATCCCATTGAGACTTGACCGACAGCCTGTCTGTTTGGATTGATGGTACACACTCGGAGGAATTCAGCCGTCATCAGCTTGTTCAAATGACAATGGGAAGAAGGTGAGAACAAACGGCGGATGCAGCTGTCAGCAAATTGAATTTTTTGCACGAACAAACAAACTACAGTTTCTTCCAGCCTGAGTAGGTTAAGAATATTTAACGGACCGTCCTCTAACAGGCAAATTGTATTTATATCCCAGGTTTAATTATAAAATGGCACTTAAATTATTGTAACATGCGTGATGGCTCAAGTGGTTAGAACGCAAATTTACTGACCGAAAGGTCCGTGGTTCGAACCCGACCTCTGTCTCTCGACTTCCCCTGTCTAGGCTTGGGCAACCTGGCAGTATCCCAGCCCTGGTGCTTCCTTCTGGTGGCATGGAAGTTAGGCACCGGAAGGGTGTTACAGCTGAACAGTTAAACCTCGTCGCGCCTGTGCTTAGTGACCCTTACATCACGTTTAAACTAACGAATTCCTATCATTTGCTGGAAAGATCTCTGTACTGAAAGCATGTGACTTGAGACTGATGAACAATTTCGCGGGGGCGCGTAAGATAGTATGACTGTATATCGCCTACGTGACTTATTAAAACGAGCAGTAAGGATGAATCTACAGGAATGGTCTAACCAGGACTGGGTACAGATTGCTCTCCCTCTTGAGAGGCCGTGTGAATGGGCAGAACAAAAACGGACTCTTCTAAGAAAAGATCTCCCCTGAAGGTGAATCACTGAAAAAAGGAAAGATTCTTTAAGAAGGTGTTTTTGTTCCCTGTTTTGTAAAAGGCTTGTCTAGCCCCAAGACTTCAGTTAAATGGGACCTTTTTCTCACTGAAACTCATCGAATTGGTGTTGACCGTACAGTTCATGGACAAAAGTCCTCGATTGTCTGAGCTTCCTCAGATCTATCGAGAACATTTCCTTCCTGGTGATTGACGTATTTTCCAGGCAATCTCAAAAGTTAGGCTACACAACCTGACTGACTGACGGTAGTCCGATTGTTCTGAATGGTTCAGAACAATGGTTCAGCCACATTTCCCCAGACAGATATTTAAATAAGGATTTTTAGACTACTTATGAGTAGAAAACAGCCGTTTCCCCATTTTTACTCACGCGGTACACAGATCCTACTAAAAAGCAAATTAACCGACACCTTTGAATAATTTCGTTCTACGTAAAACTCAAAATTAAGGCTTCTAAGTGATTTCTCTTGTGCGAAATTTCCAACGAATCCTGTAAAAGAGCCATAAGACTTGCATTTTAAGAGAAAACCATTTTGGGATTTCAGTTCTAGGATTTCCAGCGACCTAAAATCACTCGGTTCTAGTTGTTTTGCACTCAACCAACTAGTATGTCTCAGTGAAATACTGGCATGCGGTTTGCTAGAGATAAGACGGCGTCTTCCAAAATTTGTTTCTGTAGTGTGATGATTGCTTGTAGTGCAGTAATAGCCTTAATTTATTGTTGCCAACGCTGGCAGCGTGTTCTTTGTGGTTGGACACTTCGAGACAATTCTCCGTTAATTTACTTGAATCATCGCCCAGAGCTAAACACGAATAATCCATGACATGAGGTAAATAGAGAGCGGAAAAAAGGTACTCACTACATGGACCCTGTTTTTGTATTGTCGACTGAACAAAGCACAAAGTAAGTCAAAAACCAAAATGAGCTACCGACTGTCGGAAAAGCAGAGCTGACAGATTTTTGGCCAAAATTCGCCCTTAAGACTGAGAACTCATCAATTTAGGGTCCTGAAATTTAACGAAACCCTAGCGGACAAGCCGAAAGTGATCCATTCTGAATGTTGGTCTTTTCAGAGGAGAAACTCCCTATAGAAACCTTCAGTACCAGGGTTTTCTGACATTATACGTGAACGTCTGGAAGTTGGTTAATTTGCGCAGTGGTACACGTACTATGAACCATGTCAGGTCGCGGGTCTGCTTTGGCGATCACTCACAACTCACCTAATTCGTTGAAGGAACTTAGGCGAAAACATCAGGCTGTATCTGTCTGTGACGCTTAGTGCCGTTACTAGCACTTACGCTTGCTCAAAAAGTGTATGAAGGGGAGGTAAAATCGATGTTGCTTTGGGCATCTCAAGCTTATTCAAGCCGATTGTCCTGGCTCATCTATTCAGGCCGGTCGCTGTGGTCCTTCAAAGTTCGTCTCTTCTTTCCGGGCCCTTTTCTGCTCCTAGTTCGCTTCACTGTCATGCTGAATGAGTGACCCGAAAGCTGTTGCTGTTTTTCTGCGGTTTCACCCACGCGCTTCACAAATGGTCCTGGCGGAAATGGAAAACGGTGACTATCTGAACAGCAGTGCCATATTTAAGATGTATCGACGAAGTAGTGCTCCACACGGATATGGCGCGTACAAAACGCATATTAGTAAAAATTTTCGACGCCAGAAAAAGAGAGATGAGTTACGGCATCCATAATCTTTTCATCTGAGGGTGACTGTGGTAGGCACGTTCAGAAATGCAGAACATAGAGAGAAAAGTGAGACCTTTAGAGTGAAAGACGGAGAGTGTGGTTCGCTGAAGCGCAACACATTTGCACAAGCTTCGTTTACAACAGATTTGTTTATCATTTCAAACTGTGGCAGACAATCCTACTTTAGCAAAGTGTGAAAACGTGTCATTTATGTAATGGTCAGGTGAACGAAATTGGACTGAGCCAAATAGGCACGTGCCGAAGGTGTGCGATCCACCTAGCGCACATTCAACACGTATCAAGCAATGAGTATGAAGCAATCGTGGTGGATGTCTACTTATTATCATTCTCATAACTTTTGGGTTGTTTTTTTACTTGAAACTACAACCAGCTTTGCAAAGAACTAAAAAAGTCCCCCCAGTTTTGATTAGAACTGTGATTTTGTGGTTCTGTTTGTAGAAGCCTGGTTAAGGTATTTCGCGCGAGTGTGCCACCATGCTACCATACGGTTAAATTGAGTTTCTGAGCTTGTTAACAAGATTTTATCTAGTTCCAGACACATAAAAAGGATGGTGGTTTTTCTCGTTTTCCTCAACATTTTGTACCATAGTGTCATTAGTTTCCTGACAGTGTGACACATTATCAGTCGGTTGACGTGGAATTCATGAAAGAACTCGGAAGCGGTTTATTACATTCACTGTACTAAACGAAACAAAATCCTGATAGGCTTGTGGGAACATGTTGCTTCGAACATCGTATGTTTCTTGCAAAACTCGCTGTCAGTAGCAGGGTTGAACGTCAGACCTTAGTAACAAATTCAGTCGTTCACTACTACAGGAAACTGATAAATTTGCGAATCTATTCGAGTTTCACGGTGAATCAAATAACTCGAGAATCCTTGGATACTCCGTACTGACTTAGTGTACATAGTTTTCACTTGTGTTTACTCACAGAAAACGTCCTAATGGTACCAGACCAGATCTAAAAGCATTTGCTAATTTGTAGTGTTACTCAGATGTTAACAGCCAAAAAACTCTAGATATCCTTCGCTTGTATGGAATTAAACCTGTTTCTACCCACTCTCTATCTGATCTGAGTATATATTCCTGTAGTTTTTTCGAGCAACGCCATTTCAATCTCTGCGGGTAACCACAATCATGTTGTATCCTGTTACCCCAGTTTGGGCAACTGCGCAGGAGAACACACTAACAACTGGATTATCAGTTATTCAAAGCTGAGCTTCACTTAACATCAACAACGCCGGCAAGAGTTCGAGTGTCTGAGACAGATTCATTCAAATTCCTCCAGTGTGATACACAGTCGCGGACAGGGAATGAGCACAATAGAAAACTTCCTGCAAAAAGCAGAAAATCCCGAGCGAAATACACTCATTTGCAACCGAATTTGGTTTTTCGAGAAACCAACCTGGAACCCAGCTGAATCTCTCGTTTATGATGCGTCTAAACAACTAAGTGTGTTGCACCAGACCGCCTCGTGTTTCAGTTGGTACCATCTTGGAGATATCGCGATACATCTACAGACGGTCGTGTGCTGTCGAAGAATTTTCAGCAACCTTATGAGTAGTGTATTACGTCTAAAAAATCCCCAACTCAAAATGGCCGCAGGTTAACGAAATTCCGAATGATGAATATCCGGCAGTCGCTGTTTGCATATAAGAGCAGCGTTCACCACAAGCGTTCGGTATTCTGGCATTCTGAATACCTAAAGTGTGTATGCACTCTCCAAATCTAGTCGGACATGGATACTCGCCCCCCCCCTTCCCCATAAATTTACTCAAAAAGTAGAATACGGCATTGTTGTTTGGTTTCCCGCGTACAACCGTCTTCGTAGCTGGTAGACTTTAGTTCCGTATAGGGATGATAACTTTAGCCTTGCCTACTAATCTACTGTCCAGATACTTCATGGAGGGTAACTCTTCCCTTTCCTGCGTCTGTTCAACTTCGGGATGTCTTGACACATGCCCAGCAACCCCGACTTCAGAAGATTTCTTCTAGATTGACACATCAAACGGGGCTGAGAGAACGCTGCAGAGGGCGACGCGTAGATGTGCAGAGAAGGCAGAGTGGGCCGAATGAATACTGATGAGTCTATCAAATAGCTGAGTATAGATGAGATGTCTAAAACATTGCATTAGGACGAAAGACTTTGTCCCTAAGCCTTTTCGCTTGCCTGAATAGGAGTGTGTCTTGCTTTTGAATGTGTTAAAAAAGAACATTTCTAAGCCCGTCAGTTGTTGAAGGACTCCTGGAAGGTCTTGATATCACCAGCAAGATTGCCCCGCAAACCAGTCGCAAACCTGCGTTAGTTTGTGACGTATCTATAACCCATACAAAGAACGTTGCATGAAGACCTTTAGTTAGAGTAAGAAATTTGTGAATGCTACTCTCAGCTCTGAAGGTCCATTCGCTAAGTCGACACGCATAATACCGTGTGCAATAATTGCTAAATACGGCCCCCACAGGTAGAGTGTACAGTTTCTATTCACTGAGATCGTATTGTACACCGTAACTCACTGCGAACACTGCTGTACGCTGTCAAGAAGAAAGGCTTCTCTGGACCGCGTCTACCGGTTGAGCCTCAAACGAGCGAAACCAGGCTCAGGATACTGAAGTGTTCCCAGAAACCTTATGAATAGTGTGATACGTCTATAAAACGTACCGTGATACCTCGAATATCGCAACAGCTGAGGCATGAGGAGGCCTTGTGCAGCACATTCATTTGGAAAATATCATCACATCATTGGGATTCAGTTGAGCCTCCCGTCATAAACAAAACTGGATGCAAATGAGATGCTTCCCTTCAGATACGGTCTCTGTGTGACATCACTCTATGATGTTTTACTGATGAAAACACATTAAACGGAAATTGTTGGTGTTTTTCATGGGAAGCCGAAAATTCCACCGACAATGAAATTTCTTCTAACTACTGCTAGAAACCTCCAGGTCTTACTTGGACACATTTTTAGAATAGTCTACAACAGGTCATGCTCGCTCCTCGACTTTTTACACATCGTCCGCACTGAAGAGGCTATCACTTCGAGGGGTACTGCCAAGCATAAAAGAGGGCTCCATCTGAACAGTTACACAGGTGAACTATCAACTTTTTGTTCAACTTTACAATAACAACTAGCGTTCTATCACCTAAACGACCCTGACTTATGCATTGTGTTGTGAATGTTTGTATAGACCTGGAGTCGTCAGTTACACAACCTTAAAGTTTTCAGAATCGCATGCGGGGTAATCACTGACTGTAAACTACTTACCCCAACCTTACAGTTTTCAGAATCCCATGCGGGGTAATCACTGACTGTAAACTACTGATTTATCGTGCCTGTTTAATACAGGGCAGAGCAATTTTTAGGTGAGTAGGGGACTTCATGTGGGTTTTTCTCGTTTCGCTGCGTTACCGGGCCACTTTTGTATACATTTGTCTTCCTGACGCTAAAATAAGCTCTCTTTGTGAAACGATGTTCTTTATCGTACGTTTTTGACCCCGATACGTTGTCTACGATCACCAGTGGCCGAATGTTTGTGTCCAAACGACACAATTCGACTTAGTCGACCGTCCGTTAGGACAGTCGAATTGGAAAGCCCTTGCAGGAACTAACGTCGTTATCCCTTTATCCTGTGTTTCATAACAGAGGGGAAATTTCTGCTGTTGAGGCAATCATGAAGCACAATCATATGTTTTATGTGTGTACTTTTTTGTCATGCCTTACATTCATCCACTAGCTGAGACACAGCTTGGCTACAGATTAATTTCCCGGTACTGAAAAACGTAATATTTGTCCGTTTTGAAATGCTCGTGACGGTTTGGCAACTGAGACCTCAGGTTAGTGAACTAGATTCCAGGCACAACTTTATTCACTCCAGAAATCCACGAAGATCTGAGTAAAAACCGGCGATAATCACGATGGTTTATGAATCTACCGAAATTGTTGGTGAAGTATGCTGGTTCCCTAGATGTTTCGGTGCTCGTACTGACAGAGTCAGTTTCTGTGACTTTTGGACTGGTATGGCTTAACTTCAACTACTAAGATGAATATTTCTATGGACACGAGAAGGCAGAAACTTTTGAAATTCCAACAAGATAACGTTAGCATATCTTACATGTTTTGACCTGTCTTCCATGGTTTTGATCGTATCAACTTTCAGCGTAAGTCTGCGCGCGCACATGCGTGAAATTCCAAGCTTGGCTGCGCATACTCCGTTTCGTCACGATAAAACTGGTGAGCTTATCGTCTAAACTACTGAAGAAAAGAGTCCGTGGCACTACCTGACTGCGAAGTCCGGACAGGCGGGTCGATCAGCTGAGGAAACCAGGTCGTCGTCTGAGGTGTCAGGTAACGGAGTCACATCGCCCCAGCTCAAATAAGTTTGCCTGTTTGCTCGTAAAAAAATTCGAATGGATCCAGCGTGCTCTGGTGGACTAGAAGTAACATGCTCGACGCGCATGTCAGATGTTCGGAGATGAAACCCCAGCAACGCTGTCATAAGAGTGAAACTCGAGTCTGGTGCTTCCGATCTTTGGTGCGAGATGGCGAGATGGCTCAAGTGGTTAGAGCGCGAACTTACTGACCGAAAGGTCCGTGGTTCGAACCCGACCCCTGCCTCTCAACCTCACCTTTCTAGGCTTGGGCAACCTGGCAGTATCCCAGCCCTGGTGCTTCCTTCTGGTGGCATGGCAGCTAGGCTAGGTTGTTACAGCTGAGTGATTTTTTATCTTTGGTGCAGATCAGTTGCAGACGAATACCGTTTGAATGAGAGCGATGTGAACGTGACCTCCACAAATCCCCTAGCCATTCAGCAAAAATGTCTTTGGGATATTTAACCCAATCACGTAAACTACTCCTTTCCTTATAGGAGGAATGACTGCATGCTAAAAGATGTGGTTATCCTCGTTACTTTGTCCCGTTTGGTTAAATCACTTTGCATCGACGTTGCATTGGTGACAAATCTAGTGTGAACGTTGATGTTGTGAAACGAAACAAGGCTTCTTTTCTCTCCCACGCTCTGGCTTCTCGCCATTCTCCTCCGTAAACTTTCTGGTTATCCAGCGACTGCTTGTTGACCCTCACTTTAACAGGGAATATGGTCCCAATATATCATCCCCATGTTATTGAAAAGATGTGCATCACTACCCTTGGTTCCTCATTGACTGGCGCGCTAAATTTGTAAATTTTTCATAAAAGAAACCCGGGTTTTGGATAATTTGACCTTGGAAACTTGATAATCTGGTTGGCCCGAAGGTTCTTATCTCCCAACTCCCACAGTATTTCACAATAGTCTCCTTGGAAAAGTGGTGAAAAATTTGAAATCGGCTCCCTTATTGTCAATCTGAAACAATGCTCGACTGCGAGGCCCGAATCGTGCACACTCCTGCATCCAAGGTTGACAGTAATTCTTGGATCAAATGAATACCTTTGATGGTGTTGTATCGTGGGTAGCCGTCTATTGGTTACGCCTGCACTGAGCCTGCCGGACTACGCGAAAAGGAGAAGACAGAGGACTCGGGACACGGCTGTATTGTCAGGACAAACACACAGAGCCTCTGCGTAAATACATAGAATCACTAAATGGCCAATTATGGTTTTTCGTTCTGTGTAGCCAATGGCAGTGTTCCGGTCGTGAACAATTTCAGCCCCACTCCGCTGGTCGTATGTTGCTAACCCATGTTTGGTGAGCTCCGCCAGCGCATCTGCTATCCGAAACGTGTGGTACCGCTGGTGACCTTGGGAATACGTCATTCTCTGCACATGCGCCTTTTTCATGTCTGGGCGCGTCCTGACAGATGGCTTGGACAGAATGGTCTTGTTCAACCTGGTTGGTGCCAGAAATCTTTATAATGATTTGCTTATCATCATTTTGGACTATACTCTCAATGGTTTGGGTTCCAAAATCCATATTGAATTGAATCTCCTGCTCACATTTTGTCGGCAGTGGTTTGTTTCAGAACATCCCGCAATCACCAGCTGTGATTGGTTGGACGACCACGGACCCGAACCCGATTAAAGTTATTTCAAATCTTCCCCAACCGACTGCCCGTAAAATTTAGGTGTCCGCACTAACTGGCAAGACCTTTTACGCGGTATGCAGCAGGGATCTGGTGTGCTAATCGGAAGGGAGCCTGCTGATTGGCTCTCCACATTCCTTGAAACTCGGTCGAATTGATAACCTACTTACTTGGCCCGACGATACCCAGCTGTAAACTTACTGATTGTTTACCACACCCATCTGACACTATAAGTTACCTTTGGCTCCACACTCTTTGTTCTGCATTCAAAATACTTTCAAAATTTACTTGCTATTTCGAATTCATTGTTGACGTACAACTGAAACTCAGACCTTCCCCAAATCTCGTCAGTAAAGTGCCTGATTGTTCAGTAAACTCACAATCTCTCCTGATGGTGGCATGTCTTTGAGACAGTAGTCTTTGCTTCTTAGGATTCTTCGTCCTCCCGCTGAGTTAAATACATGTGTTTCCACTGCACTCATCCATGAACTTTTGCCTTGCTTTAAACTGCTTCGTCGTGCATCTAACGTCTTATCTAACTGATGACCCACCCTTGAATTCCAATTTTTGAAACCAGTCTTTAGTTCCATTGGAAGAAACGGTTTCGACATGTATCCATGTTATCCCACCAACCGATCAAAATCAGTTTTATTCATTTTGAACTCCCTGCGTGACTTTAATCCGAATCTTGCACTTCGTGGGGAACAAACCTCAAAGCGTCCAAGGAAGGTGTTTAGCGTGAATCACATTCTTCCTGTTAATCAGGGATCTTTTTAAGTGAGCTGGTCTGATTGAACCGTTACTAACTGCACTGGCGTTCCTCTTAAAAACGAATACAACTTTTACTGCGCATCAGTGTGTGCTGATTAATCCCACAAGCGTGAAACGGATTGCTGTTTTCCTGTCCTCCTCAGTTGTGAAGTCAAACTTTGCAATCTAACCGTACTCGTAACCGTGTCCGAAAATTCGTATACTTCATCCCGCCACTCGTATTTTTCGTTTCGGTTACAGGACGAGCAAACTTTGGTGGAAAACACACACAAAGTTCTAATCAATGATGCAATGCCCTCATCCCGTCCAATAGTTCAAAATGTGAACTACCCTACGGAAATCAACAGTATATTTGATGTCATTTCCTATTCGAAAGTGAGTGTGTGTACCATGATTTGTTGCCCGCAAATTAGTTTGCAAGTAGTTTTCAATCCATAGCATGCTGGGACCTGATTAGGGTTCCAGTTCTGTTAGTAGTCCATTAATTTATTGATAAGTCCCAAGTCACCATCATCATCGACAGCATGACATCAGTGTTCAACTGCTTCACTGCCGTACAACCATGATTTATTTGAAAGTCTTATTGTGAAGAAAAGAATGAAGGTGGACTTTGCGCTACCTTACTACAATCATTCCGAGGTGCCTACACCTCCAGACACTCATTCAGGCAATCTGGATAGAAACTGACAACAAGATCGCCACTGACATCGGTTGACAGCCATATCTTGTAGTGTCTTCAACCAGGCGCAGTGGGGATCATGCGGTCCCCATCCTGGAAGGCGAGTAGCATCGACAGTACCCAAGCGTTTCGTAATCTCTTTCATACCTTTCTACCAGGTCAAAGGTTGGCCACCTCTCTGCTTACGCCCGCCAAGTATCAGGAGTTAACTGAGATATATCCCGAAACCAACTAAGACCCGAGTGATGGGCAACATTTGGCTTAGCTTTAAAAACTCCTTGAGATCGATTAGGTAGGTGGTTGACATGTCTGGAGGCTCTCGTTGCTGCTTATTACTAGAAAAGGAAAGCATGCATCCGCGTAAATGGTGTAGAACATCTGTTAACATCATCTTCATCATCATCATCATCATCGTCATTATCATCATCATCATCGCCATCACCGTCATCATCACAGCCAACAGAACAACAACAATACTGATGCTTCGCAGCGATACAAACACAAGCTACCTAAAAACAGATCAATGTGCCAGCCTAGCACAATAATTCCGAGGTTCCACGCCCCCGGACAGTCATTCAGAAAATCTGGATAGAAACTAACAAACGTGACGCAACTGACATCGGTTAGCAGCCATATCTTGCGGCGTCTCCAAGGCTGACCTAAGTACCCAGACTTTCATACTGCTCTGACAAGACAAAGTTTGCTCACCACAGCTTTTCGTCCTGGACAAACTCTTCCATTGAGTTCCCCTTGCACAATTTGACACCCATTTTCTAAGTGTACTGTCGCGTATTCATCGGCATCAGCCAAAATGAGATATGGTTTTGAGACAACAGTTGTCAAATATCTGAAAACGTCTCATCTTCCCCGCTCACAGAGACTACATTTCGAAGGCATACAACAAAACAGCCCGTATTATAGCCTGGTACACACGTCCTTTAAGATCCAGGGATATGTTGTCTTGTCTACGTGGGTGTCTTGAACTGTAAAACACGAGATGAGCCCTAGATGTTGGTCCATTAGCTTCGTCCGTCACATTACAGTGGTAACTTATGCAGCTTCCAAGATCGCAAAATGTTTCACAGTTTCTTGTGTTTCTTATTGGACCGTAAATGGCGTGTTCAGGGGCTGCGTGCCCAGGAGAACCAACTTACACTTTGTGGGTGCAAAGTGCATACCAAAGGATGACTTTCTCCAGTTCATTCAGGGACACCTGGACCTTATTCTCCACTTCAAAGACGAAAACGGTGTCGTTTGCATATTCCAGAGTGACAAGGCTTCGTCAGAAGCTATTTGAATGTTATGGTGTCGGAGACCTTCCAGCATTTATCTCATCGTCTGGTCGATCACAAAGTTGAATGGGATCGCAGATAGATGAGAGTGTAAATGCCTGATCAAAGGAGCTGTTAGCAGGCCGGAATTCCGCTTGCCGTCCTGAAGTCACTACTCCGCAGTACTGTCAAATTTCCGCCAAATCTCGTGGGTAGTCGCAATGATTATCTGAACTGGAAGGGATGGATGAACCTGCGGGTTAGAGCAATGGTGTGGTTTAGCTGCAGGCTTTTCCCGGTCACATCAGTCAGTATAAATAAACCATTGGGCTAGAATTCGAAATGATTTCTTTAACGAAAGCCTTGGGGTAGAGGCCAAAAGAGCACCACAAGCACATAAATATCCGCATAGAAACTTTGGAACACATGGAAGCTCTCATCCTGTCAGCTGCCAAGAGACAAAAGTAACCAACGATCGATTTAAGTGTCAGAAAAGAGAGTTACTATAGCTAATCTGTGTTCTCTGGAAATGCGCACATGAAAATCTCTCCACGAAGCTGTGGTTCTTGGCAAACCTTCCGACCAGCAACAACACGTACACGTGAAGCATTGCTCCTCTGAGATGGTGACATTTCCAGGCACTTATCAGCAAAAATGTAATGTTGACTGTTTGGGGTTGAATTCTATGCACAATCTCCGTTGACGGAACGACATTCTGAGTCAATCCTGCTATGAATTTTTGGTTGTAGGTAATTGGACTGTTCGCTTGCATAGTTAGTTGGGATCATCGCAACTGGGTGGCAGCTTATGTTGGGCACACACTGGAGACGAAACGTCTGCAGACGGATAGCCAAGCTGTGCGAAGAGAACAACACACACCTGACTTGAAATAGCACTCCTATAGTAAAACAGAGTCACATTGCTCAAAACCACCTGCTCAGACATGAAAATTCATTTGCTTCCAGCGTGCGCTGGTGGATTAGTGCTAGCGCATCGCTTCACATGACCGGAGTTGAAACCCCGGCTAAGCATAAGCGCTGTTACTGAGCTGTAATGAGATCGAAACTCGAGTTTCATGCTCCGCTTTTTCGGCGGGGCTCAGCAGAATATTTGCACTGGAGCAGGACTGTTCAAAGGACAATGGTGTGAACAAGATCAAACAAACAAACAAGTCGATAACCTTCGTCTGTATGGCGGAGCAGACCACTGGATGCAGTCGCTCTCTTCTCCACAGACACATACAGATATCAAAAGTCTGAGCTCTAATTCTTTACAAAATCTGGTCACTTTATCGCCAAACAGCCCTATTACGACTTTCGGAGCCTGCTTGTTCATAGTGAGACGCGACGTTTGGAGGCCACGAGAAGATATGCCTGATGATTGTTGACTGTATTACCGGACTTTTGTGTGCAGTGGCATACCGAGCATACCTTAAACTGATATCAGTACACAGCAAGCCTGATTTTCTTCAAAAAAAGCACGATAAGTTGGCCATCAAATGTGTGACCACGACATGCGTAAATGATGTCAACGTCGTGTAGAAAACAAAGTGAAAGGTCCGTGAAACACACTCGTTTGCTTACCAGTTTGGTTTCCAAGGCCACTCTACTGAATCTCTCGTTTACGATATTCTTCAACTGTATGTGCTGCACAAAGCAAGCCTCATGTTTCAGTTGGTACGATATTCGAGACATAAAGGAAGCCACTCACAAGATTGCTGAAGACTCTTCGATAGTTCACGACCGCTTTCGTCTTCATTCGGGTTCATCAGGTAGACCAAGCCTTTGAGTGTCCGTCAACCAGCTAACTAATGAGCCCCAAGACGGTAAAACCGGTAATGGGCTCAAGTAACTGTTCAAGTAATTAGGAAAACCAAATGGTCACTTTGCAAATTATCTAGCAGGAACCACGGTTACGTAAGAACAGATTACGATCACGTGGAAAGCGAAAATGGATCCCTACGACAAAGCTGAACCAAATACTTCGACTTGGGTCCTTGAGAAATGGTAAATTTCTTCAAAAAAACTCTTGACAAGGTTCACGGAAGTACTTTCAAACCATTTCAAAATGTTAGTTATGAATCACATGTTTATCCATACCAGTAAAATACGAAACCCTAAGTCTCTCAATGTCAGTTTTTTTTGTTTCTGACTCCCTCGCTGGCGCCACCAAACGGCACAGTTAGGCTTTTCTGGGGCAGACTTCTTCACAACAAGAATCCCTAAACAGTAACCACTCTTACAGCATTGTGTAGAAAAAGACTTTAGCCCAAAAGAATCAGAAGTGTCGGCCGCGCTCTTGTTTCTCCACAATAACCCTTGTACCATGCATATCGCTGGAGTTATCGTATCCCCCACTAAGGACAACTTTTGAAATACACTACAGAATGCATTATGAAAAATGACCTCACAGTGTTGATAGCTGATGGAATCTGGATAACTTAATGAGGTAACCAGAACTTTGCATATCCTCATTCGAAAAAACCGGTACCATGACAATGGTTTGTGTTTGTGTGCCACGACGCTGTTCGGTTTCTGCTAGCAATACTAAACATGGATGTACAACCTAACAGTTGGTCACGTGAGGATGAACGCTTCACTCCAACCTCTAATCAGTTTTGGAGAAATCAAAATCGCCCCATCTTGAAGAGCAGCTGAGTGGATACTCTGAACTAGGGTCAAGAATATAGTGCGTGTTTTCGTATAAAACAGGATAAAATGCAGGGAATTCGGAAGAAAGTCTCGGTGCTACTTGACCGTCTACTTATTGTCTCGTTGACTAGCACTTTAGTAGTTCAGTTAAATAAGTGAACGAACATGGTCCGACTTATTTACAAGTTAGATTATTGTCAAACGCGGAGTTGGCTAGATCACTTGTTGATGGTACTATGCAGTTGGGTGCATGCTGCACAAATGTCAGCCTCGATCAGCACGATACTTAGGGTATCAAGCTGTTCGTTGGTTTGCTTAGTAGCCCTCGACAACCCACTAACGGTCCTGGCTTTCCTAGGGCGTTTCATGTAGACGTGGTCCCTTAGGTTTCAATGTTCTACTCGACCGCCGACCATCACGTGACTGACGAAATACACGCCCAACTGGTTAGCACCCAGTGAAGAGAAACCGGTAGTGAGCAATCGGAGAGTTCTCAGCAAATTCACGTGTGTTTTGTCTATAAACTGCAATTTGATATCGCGATTATCGGGCCCCTGAAACATTAGGTGGCCTGTGCGCAACAGAGAGAGACAAGGAGGTTATTTAAATCAGCATTGAAGTAGAACATAAGGTTGACGGAAACTCGGGGACTGCGCCTACCTGATGAGCCCCATGAAGGGCAAAACCTGTCGTGGGCTGTTGGAGAATTTTCAGCAACCTTATGAGTAGCGCATTACGCATATAATTTGCAACTACGTGTATTACGTCAGTTAGTTACAATTAATTGAACGTAAGTTTGAGGGAAGCGTTTGGACGGTGCCTACCTGCTGTGTCCCAAGAAAGAAAAACCGACAATGGGCAGTGGACGAGATTTTTGTTGAACTTATGAGTAGTGTGTTCTTTCAAGTAGTTTGCGGTGGGAATACTACGTTCCATATTGCACAGTACCAAAGCAAGTGTTCTAATTTTGGCCCCAAAGCTAGGTCAAGAGCGCTCCACAACAAGATACCAGCTAACCCGTCCGAGAAAATGATTTTAGCTGTCTATCTCTGGAGGAACTGTCTTGGCAGACAACATCCTGAAGAAGGAGGTGAGGGCTTTCCGTTAGATCCCATTATCAGAACAGATTACTTTTGGTAGGCTCTTGACGTGAACTCTTAAGTGGGAGATAACAGTGGAGATTTGATCCAAAAAATGTATATCATTAAACGGTGAGGTGAGCATTATCCCAGTGAATTTGACCCAAACGATGAAGCGCACTTTGCGAACTACACTCATTTGCACGCCAACTCGGTTTTTCTGGAAGACAGCTGGTTACCAAGAGACTGTGAACGAAGTGACAAGTGTTCGCGGAGTGTACCGAACTTATGTCATAGAAACCATGGATTAAAAACAAATCGTTCAGCTGTAACACTTTTTCGGTGCCTAGCTGCCATGCAAGAGGGCTGGGGGACTGCCGAGATGCCTAAGCCTGGACAGCAGTAGTGAAGATGAAGAGGTTGGGCTCGAAACACAGACCTTCCGGTCAGTAACTTTCTGCCTTAACTGTGTCCCGGCCGACCGACCAACCGAGGGTATACTCGTGCACCAAGACTTGAAATTCGGTACGATAAACATCTATCCACTGGATTACAGCGTCACTAATTTGCATCTAGTCCGATCTACAAAATTGACCAGATTTTGATACCATTTAAATTTATTAGATGATTGGTTTACACTAATCAGAAAAGAAAGTGGATGCAGTCGAACTTTAAGGATGTTCCATGTAAAACAAAAGGGTGGGCATTTTGACTTTCACTCAACGTAAGCCCATCAGGAATGAATTCGTGTGCAGTTGGGTGGGTACTTCCTATTTGCCTGCGTACGTTTACATATGTTATCTCAACGTGATTAGCCAGTTGGAAGACAGCGCTTTTGCTGAATTAATTGGTCCGTTTGTGTTGTTTGTTCCCTTCTGGTCTGCGTTACGTTGAGCCGACCCTCACTTTCTCTCCCATCTGAGATGACTGACTGTCACGTTGTAGATGACATCAATTTGCGACAGGACTGTCAACAGTGCTGTTTTATTAGGGATTTCAATTACTCAAATCCGGTTCGTAATGTGAAACCGTAAAGTGCTGTGAGCACGAACTGAAGACGTTACCGGCAAACGACACATCGGCACCAATGCTATTCGGTGATGATTTTTCGACCGGTACACGAATGTTTACGATTAGCCGGATAACAGATTATTTTTATAGCGTTACCGGCTATCTAATAAGATGCACAGATTGCGACAAATCATTTGCAAATCAATTTGGTTTTCACACGAGAGACGCAAGTGACTCTCTCGTTTATGATGTGCTTCAACTGAATGTGCTGCACACGGGCCGCCGCATGTTTCGGTATTAAAGATATCGCAGTATATTTTTATAAAGGAAACTAATCACAAGACTGCTGAAGACTCTTCGACAGCCCAGGAATATCGTACCAAATTAAACATGAGGCGGCCTGTGTGCAGCACATTCAGTTGAAGAACGTCATAAACAAGAGCTTCACTTGAGTCTCCCGTGAAAACCAAATTGACTTGCAATTAGTGTATTTGTCGCAATCAGTCCAATTTGGGTTCAAGTAGAACATAAGTTTGACGGGAATTCGGCGAATGCGCCCCAAGAAGGACGACGAAACCGGTCGTGGGCTGTCGAACAGTTTTCAGCAACCTTGTGAGTAGTTTCTTTTATGAAAAAAGGTGCATAGATGTTTAGAAATAGCTGTTTTTGGTGTTCTAGAAAATATTCGGTGCTTCAATAGCACAACAAAACATATAGATTTGGCAACTAGGTCGTGTTTATTTGTTTGTGACGGCTCATCCCAGAAAGAACTTCTAACGTCAGTCACACCACCGTGTAACGAGGCGACAGTTACTACTTCAAGCGGTGCATCGCAGACAGAGCGGTTTGTTTTATTCATCCTTTGAGTACATCATAACAATTCCTATGAGAAAATACATGGGACAAAAAGGTTTGCTGTAAGAAATACTCCCACTTTAAAAGCGGCTTAGTCAAAGTGGAACCTTGTCGTCCCGTGCAATAAAATGCTCTTGAGCCTCAGGTCTCTGCCTCAGGTGTCTCCATTTACTGCTAATCGCACCCGTACACTAGAACTTGTCTTGTCCTCAGTCCTATGACACTTACCAGCTAGCAGCAGACCCTAAAAAATTCGACGCAAACATAACGTTATTGGAGCTAATAGAAGACCTCGTAGGGTACCTAGGCTTGTGGAATCACAGTTTGAACAAGCCTGTAAATGCCTACAGTCGATACGTCAATTGGGTCCCAATGGCAGTCGGTCAGTAAGGTCTTTAAACGTTACTTTAATCAACATAAGTAGTCAGAAATCGATCGAATTACGAAAACTGCGTCACGCTGGTCAGATGGGCCGTGCCAGGTGTACGACTTTTATACCAGTCTAGGCACTTATATTGAGAGGAATGATGACTGTGCTCAGGCTGATTAGTTGGCTACCGATAGATTTTGTGAGATTTCACAAAATCAATGAAAAATCAGCATGGGATTTTCCAAAAAGATTGTTGGTCTGTTCGATTTTCGAAAAAAAAAAACACCCGCGGACATAGCATACAGTGGTAGATTAATCTCCCTTCTTCTGAAGGCTTTGTAAGCAAAGTTGCAACTTCACGCACTATGAAAACGGCATTTTATCGCCATCGAGCACCTGAAGACTTCCCTCAAAGTATGCATGAGGCGTTTGCTTTGCGAGTAAGGAACGCTTCGATTCACAGAGCGCCTAAGGTCCGTGAAAAAGTGAGTGACCTAAGTGCATGAACGTAGGAAAGACTCTGTTACCGCGATCGCCACAGTGAATGTGACATGATGCTAAACGAATGTTGTGAGCAAATACAAAATGCCCGGAGTGACGTAGAATCTATTCGACAGTTCCGAAAACCCACTGTTTTGTCGTGGTCACCCTAGTTCCTCTAAGGCCAGAACGCGTGCAAAAAAAGGGTTGGCTAAATAGCCCCTTTAGTTCTCACGAAATCTCTGTAAAACACTTCATAGCTGGGAGATCAGTTATCTACTTTGAGATGTTTAACCCTGGATATCTAAAGAATTCTTCCAAGATAAGCTTAAAGAAGAAGACATCTCTTCAGCAGCACCAGCAAGAACAAGCAAACGGACGAGTGGTCCTACCATACATTAAGAATCTCACAGCCGGATCATTAACTCAAGAAGGAATCCTCGTAGCCCACAGACAGAACCCCACTTTACGGAAATTAGCCTCAGGACCGAAGAACAACCAAGACGCAACGAAGAGGAACACCGTGATTTACCAAATCAACTGCAACACCTGCAAAAAATTGTACGTTGAACATACAAGGGCACATACAAGAAAACCAAGAAGGTCACAAATCCAATCAGAAAAACGCGAAAATGTTGGAATACCCTGACACGAGACACGGAAGGGAATTTCTGGAACCCCGGTACTCCACGATGGATTCGATCAACCGACGCACTGAACTAGGTCCAATGTAGGCATCAATACGTTCAAAGGACCAGTATCTCAACCGGAATTCTCAAAGAGAACCGAATATTGAAATAACAAACCAAGAAACGTGAATCTCCTTGGCCCCAAACTGGAACCCAGGGAGGTCAAGGACAGAAGTCACTCCAGCACCGAGAGGAGTGGGAGAGCAGGGGAGGCCAAGCTCAAAGGTCACGTGGCCATCGATCGATCAGAAGACAGGATAACACAGCAACCAATCGAACCGTCCGACTGAACAGCCAATCGCGATCGAAAGTCAGCTCGGCGAGCAGGACGTGTATTGGAGCACACGCAACACTACTCAACGCACAACCACCAACTCATCGCTGTGCTTCACTACGTTCCCCAACAATGCATGGGTAAGGTCACCTCGATTGATGATGAAGCGTTTGCAACCAAATTGAGCAGCACACTAAACAAACCAACGACAAGAAAACATGCTAATCATCTCTACTGAGCGAGAAAAGGATCCACCAGCTTTCGCTGCCCAGACTTACCTACATTGTCCCTGGATGATATCTATCTATCTATTCGTTCACATTCTTTCATTCTACCCTGAGAAAACGCCTGAGCTCAAGTTTTCCAGCAGAAATTGAGCGATTATCCTTTGCATTTGCGCACACTACATCTCCGTGTGGAATACTTTGTTTGACAAACCGGCTGCTTATAGTCTTGCGTGAAACTTCCTTCCCTCCCAAAAAGCGTTCAGTAATGTTTCCCTAGTAGTTTGGAAAGAATGCTATGGACAGCAACGTCCTTCACTGTGTGCAACAAAAGGATTTTCTCTAAGTCAGTTCCGCCGTTTGGATAATCCCCCCGATCCAGCGATTACATCTTGAGAAATGAGGTCTGTGTTTCGGTCTGACTCCACCGTATGCGCAGATGAGCTATGACGTTTCGATTGACAGTGGCCTGCCCTGCACAAACACTTGGAGTCACCCAGGCAGTTCGTTCGGTCGGCATCGCACGTCAGTTTGTCCATGTAGTGATTTTGCATCACCTTAGTCATCCGCTTTTCCCAACTAACAAAAGTGGTGATTTATTTGCGGTGGCAATTCACAAACATTCTTTCCAGAAACAAGACTACTTGTGGGTAAAGGTCTGACATAAACGTATGTATTGTAAACGTCCATTGTGGTCAAAGCCGCAAATTTATATGTCGATCATTTAGCCACGGATTCGTTCGGAACCTTGTGCTTCCCCTAGTAGGAGCAACAGAACTCATGCCAATTTACACGACCATCTCCACCTGTTTGAATTTCTGATTTCTTACTTTTTGAGTTCATTTGCGTCGCTTTTTCTGTAATGTCAACTCCACCACCGACGGGATTTCCCAGCTTATCTCCGAAATCCACTCACAAGGATTGCGTTAATGCCCTCCAAATCATTCTTTTTAGTGCAAAAGTCCCGGTTTCCATTGTCAGAGTACATGCAGTTTGCTTCAGACACTGTTGCACACCTGAGTTTTTCGCAGTCAACAGCTGACGGCCAATGAGCCGGCTGCTACAAAAAAGCAGCCGGCTTAGCTTTCTCGTCATACGGTGGAATTACTTCCGGTTCCTCTGGATCACGGTGGGCTCACAGTGTTGGCGCTGAAGGAAAGGGTAAAGAAACAGCTGTTCATATTTCTTGAGGTCCCGAAGGTTGGTGAGCAAATTGCCCAATTATCTCGATATATGTGAGCCTAAACAAACGTATGCCACAGCCTCCCTAACCCATCGCATTTGTTGAATGTTCAACAGACACATGAAAACATGGCTGGTAATTTTGGGCTGGAGCACGTCTTTCTGACAGATCAGAGGTGCGGCTGTACCCGAAATTCACTCGGTGCGTTTGACGTTTGACGATTTCCTTCCCCCCCCCCCCCCCCCCGACTGTGCCTGTTCTCGAAAGCAGACTCTTTAAAGAAAGTACCCGGAAAGGCGGCACGATATTCTAAGGGGTAAATGAATGACTTTCTGCCCCGTACCCCCTCACTGGCCATGAAAAAAGAAACATTCTAATTAGTCATGGTGAAGGCAAACCTACTTCACTGTTTGAGTTACCGGATGTCGGGGGAGCCTTTTGATTTCAGGTAAACGGCTGAGAGAAAGCGTTTCACGAAAAAGTGTAAGCATACATAATTATATACATATATAGGTTTTTTAAAGCACTAAAATTATAAATGATCGGCTGTCGAAATTCCACAGAAAGTTCGGAATGCTGGGTGGACTGCAGTACGAAAACCTAATGGGAAACAATGACATTTAATCGACTGAAGCTGAACAGGCAGGGTATTTGCTGTTGAAATGCTGCAAGAAACTGCAACTTCGTTCGAGGTAACGCAGGTCCCAGTCAACTGCTGGTGCCACACAACAGTTTAAAGAACACCAAACCCCTCCTGGCAAGTGATCATGACAATTTCTTCAGCCAGTACACTCAGGATTTGAAACTCTTGACCTCCTAACCCTTTGGTACTTTGTTTACCTTGATGAGTTCATCAGAAGTGAACAAGTCACAAGCAGCACGTTAGGGTGCTGTCGGTGCTACTTGCCTTCCAGGATGGGGACCGTGTGATCCCCACTGCGCCTGGTTGAAGACGCAATGAGGTTTTCAACTAAATCATGGTAGTACGGCAGCGAAACATTGGTGTTGAACACTGATGTCATGCTGTCGATGATGATGATGATGATGATGATGGTGATGATGATGATGATGATGATGATGATGATGATGATGATGATGATGATGATGATGATGGGCACGGATGACAGCAACAGTAAGCAAGAATATAATAGGAGAAGTCGGTAACAGCTTGACCGGTTTCGTACGACCCTATCATGTCAAAGGATATAAATTTTGTTAATGTTTCTAAAAAGTGTCCAATTTATTCTAAAAACGGACTTCGGCGTTTAAAAATGTGTGAACTAGGTGATATTGAGTGAAGGGCATTTGCACTAACAACGTTGGAAATCACACCGCATAATAGGCTTCATTTTGGCAGGCCTCACCTGGAAATTCCGTTTGACACCAAATCGTATGCCTGACTGAGACAGCATGTGCGGGGCTAAGAGCAGTCAGTGGTGAACTTGTACCGTACTAAAACGAAGGTTGAGGGTTTGAAAATTTCCAAAAAACTGGTAAAACGGGTACTGCGAATTGTTCCCAAAAAGGATGGAAAAACATGATGGTTGTTTTCGGCTTTCAGCGCAGGCTCGTTACAATGGTGGAACAAGTCAACGAAAAAATCGGAATCTGCGCTAGTTCGAAAAACATCTGCTTGCAAAGTTCAGTTAAATGATCCACGTCCGAAATGAGTGAGCTTGTCAAGTCCAAATCACATCATTTGTCCATTCCCATCTGCTCACGTCTGTTCGGACGTGCGAAACATTGTTTTTTATAGACTCTCACGCAGGCTTAACAACATATGCCTTGTGAGAAGCCAAAAACGACCTGTAAACATGGAATCTGGTTTATGGGAAGGGACAACGGGCTTCCAGGTGAGGAATGGGGTGAAAACATCATGGAAGCGAAGAGTCGGAGCATATGTGAGAACTGTTCATCAACACGGTTTAATTTCCGTCCATATTTGTCCGGTTTTTACTTGTTTTAGAAGCGCGCTTGTGAGAAATCTATTTGTTTCGGTGGTCCATTTAATTCCGAGTTGCCGGATTCAAGGAACGTACAGAGATATCTAAACCCTGGCATATCGACTGCTGCTGTCTAGGCTCGGACTACCTGGGGCTGTATCTCAGCCCTCGTCCTTCCATCGGCTGATATGGCCGCTATGCGCCACAAGGGTGTTACAGCTGAACGATCAATCGACGATCGAGCGTGAATCTTTATTTCATCCTCAACATCTTTACAACGTTGCCCTTTGGTAATTGGCTTGTAAGATTGCTGTGTTTCCAACTTAGACCTTTGGTCGTTGATCGAATCTAGGTTCACCTGGTCCTCGAACGTAAAAATCGTTCAGCTGTAGCACCCTTTCGGTGCCTAGCTGCCATGCCACCCGAAGGAAGCACGAGGGCTGGGATACTGCCAGGTTGCCCAAGCCTAGACAGGGGAAGTCGAGAGGCAGAGGCAGGGTTCGAACCACGGACCTTCCGGTCAGTACGCTCGCGCTCTAACCGCTGAGCTATCTCGCCCATACAGAATGGCAGCTAACTTTTAGACCTTTCGTCACCAAAAGAGGAATCATCATCATTGTGCGGTGATTGCGGTGGTGAACAACCAGACTGATCGAAAATCACTAGACGCACCTTAGCCACCAATATGTTGACACATCGCGGACCACTCACTCCTGGTGGCGTTATGGGCGTCTGGAGATGGCTTTTCAATCTTGCTTTCATCTCATACCTTGGGTATTTAGACCTTTAGGTTATCATCACCACCGCTTATGGTATTCGCCCGGTAGAATTGTAAAATTCCTGCTACTCCATCTGATTATTTGCTTCTTACTTCCCCCCCCCCTCCGCGCAGGGTGCTTCTGTGTTAAGAATGATGGAATCCTTTTTGGGCCAAGAAACGTTCCGCCTTGGGATTAAGGTATGTCCGTACAACATAGACACGCTTTGAGGAATGAACCGCTTTGTCACCCGATAAACACATGTTATGAACACTATTCATTTATCACCCTAGGACAAGGTGGTCGTCCCCCTTATTTTTTGCTAGAAATATTCGTTAGCGATGTTTAAAACTCCAGAAATCATAGAGCAGTATAATTGTGTCAAGTATTATTTCCAAAATGTCTTCTCCATCGGAGGTCATTAGGAACCTAATCGTTGCCCTTCCACATCGTATTGTGAAAGCCTTGAGAAAGCGCGATGTAGAATTTTGCTCGAGCTTGATTCACTACTGTCGGATATCAGTGACTAATGCAAATGCATCTACAGCCAACATTATGCCGTGTTTTCCGCATTTCAGGTTATAACTAAGTGGTGGTTTCCGTGTCATCTCACTAAAATCGAAGTTCAGTTACAAAACAAGGTCCATTTTCAAGAAGACACAAAAAACAAAAGCAGTGGTGGGGATTGGGAACTCGACGCATATCGATTTACCATATGTTACTGCCTTCAGTTTGATCTAAGGCCCTGATGTGTTCCCACGAATGGAACTGTGTGTCCAGACAAAGTCCGTTGACAGTAAAAAAATCCATGGCTTCGTCACACTTACAACACAGAATGCTTGGCGCTTCTACTCATGGAGTATGAATTTTTATACATACAAGCTAAATAACAGTTAACCAAATGCAGTTATGCATTTTAAAATTTGAGTATTCAACCAGCACATTTTTCCGTTCACATTCTCTCGTCCGATTGACGGACTATTCAACTTCATCTCAAAGTGACAATAAAACTCAGTCCTTTGTAATCATCCTGTAAATATTGACTACTAAGACGTAGAAGAAGTTTCGCGCGAAAGTAGCAATCGTTCATTTTCGCTGTAGCTTATTTCTTCAAAGTGGCTCCCGGTAATCTGCTCACTGTTGCAGTTGAATTTCCACCCAGAGATGATCCTACACTGGGTTGAATAGGATGTTCAACATTGCACTCAACATTACACCATTTCGATCAAAGTTTGAAGTAGGTCGAAGAAACGGACACCTGCTAACGGAGGACATGGTGCTCATTCTGCAGTATCCTATTGGTTTGTCTCAAGGTCGCCATTAGTCTAAAGCAATCTCATTGGACAAATATTAGTGTCACTCTCCTAAAGAGTTTACAACTGCGCAGTCTGTCAATAAATTTATCTGGGAAAAATTAATTCCCACAGATGCTAAAAATGCACGTTTGCCGTCCTATTATCTCTTGGTGTCGATAACTTATTGATTATTATAAAAAGACATTTTCGCTAAGCCAGATCAATATCGAAAACATGATACCGTTGGTTTTCAAAGTGACATTGGTTAATACGTGACCATCATAGTCAGAATGACAAACAGAAAATGTAGAATTATTGCAGGTTTTGTCACATCTCAGACAAGTGACACCTATAATACATCTGGCCGGATAATATATCGTTTTGTGCTTGTCTGATTTAAAAACTGTCTCAGAGTTACAAGACAGAATTTTTCATCTTTCGGCAGATAGTATAGTACTGACCGTATACTAAGCGACTGGTTCTGAATCAGTCATTCAGTTAGTCAACCCACAAACCAATCAACCAATCGGTCAATCTTATTCAAATCACGGCCAGAATCACTTTCATACTTCTTTGTTCCAGAAATACCTGTCAAATCACAAGTTCAGAAACACTGTCGAAGATGATTTGTGGAAATCACTTGCTGAGGTATGGGGTACTTCTGTTTCTATTGTCTGATAAATTCATTTCGAACACAATGATTCGCACAATACTATCGGTCTACAACCAGACCCTGAGATAACATACACTTTCTTCAAGTTTCATGCAGCGAAATGTCAAAACATTTCGCCAACCTTCTGCCCAATGGTGAGCCTTATTTGTTACAAACCGTGAAACACCAAGGTCAACAGTGCGTTCAATTCTCCACCTACAAGTGATGTCACCTCACATTTTTGGAAACACGACCGCTGATTTTTTCATCCAGGAGGTTCAGTCATGGTACCAAGGTGGCAATGATGAGTATCGCTCAGATGGGGCAGAATTTTCTATTCCCATTGTTATAAAGCCAGACCAAAACTCATCTCAGTCAGTTTTTGTCAAATATAATCACGAATTGTCTCTTGAAAGTGACAGCTGCATGACTAGCCCAAGATTCTTAGCATTACTTATTGCTACCAAAAGGGCCCACGTTACCATAAACATGATGATCACGAAAGGCTAACTTGAAACAATTAATTTCTTAAGAAACTAGTTTGATAAAACATAAGATTCTAACGAGTTCTGAATTGTCTTCTCAGAGATATTTAAGCAAGAACAATGAGTGAGGTGAATTTAGGACCCACAGAAACTTAATGCATTCTGTTCAGGGCTTAAATAACTGTAAACCGCTGGCAAATCACATTCTTTATATGTGTTTACTACTTATAGGGAGAAGGAGAAACTGAATAGTTTTACTCACATTTTTCATCTCTGGTTCTAGTTACACAATGAATATGATTTCTCCAAACTATTGTCAAGTTTGCCTGTTCGCGTTGTGCCTTGGAGCAGCCCACTAAAAGATTCTTCTGGGTTTTGGGCATGTCCATCAGTGTGGTTGTTGACCATCAATCTCAGGCGTGAGCCTTCACTTAGGAATTTTGAATAGTGTGTACACAGAAGAACTATTTGTGTCCAATTTATTCTGAATGGGTTTTGGTTTTGATGCTAATCAAGTAACCTCAAGGTCGGCTGATGCAATGAATGCCTCGCACGGCGGAAACCATCGCGCATTTTTCAAAAAATAACAGTCGCCTTAAGCACATTTTGACACACTTTGCTGACCTCATGTTCCGTTTGTGCACATTTTTGTACGGTGGTTGACCCCTAAAGCCTCGAGTCCTATCCTCAAGACTCATCGATCGCCTATAATCTTTACTTCTCTAAATTAGGCGGCTAAATCTCGAGGACTTGACCTGGATCTCAAGGCCATTATGGACACGTGGCTGAGGCAGATGAACTATCCATTAGTTACCGTGGAACCAATCGGACATGGACTGTTCCAATTCAACCAGTCGCGCTATCTAGACAGCGCTCACTTCACATCTATGAAGAGTGTTTCACCGTACAAGTGAGTAATTTCCACAGCTGGTGTACAACTGTTTCATCCTTGTTGCACGAAGCTCAGAGAGTATCAAAAGGGGTGACTCAACTGAATCCAAACTGAATCTTTCATGTGTCATTTTTTGTCTGCAAGTTGAATAACAGCCAGGTGCCTTGTGAACACTGCGGGTTGATAGGAAACCCGCGACAGCAACCAAAGCAACTGTGTCATGGCTGTCGGAAAGTAAAGACACCCTAGTAGACTGCTGTACAGAAGAGAACAATCCTTGAATGTTCGATATGATAACTGGAGCAGCTGGTCAACATGTGACCACGTGATGTGAATCACGTGACTGAAACATAGGTGGCACCACATCCTCTATAACTGCGAGTAAAATTACAACTCTGGTCGCTATCGAACGGCTAAGTGTTCAAATCACTAGTATGGAGGTCACGAATTGGGGATCTAATGAGTGATTTAGCGCGGATGTTGCTCAGTAGGGATAAAACGCCTCCATCATAATTCTCAACATTTCAGAACAGGCTAATTTCAGTTGTAGAACGAAAAGTCGACCAAAATTTGCAAAAGTTCTCCCAACATCACCATTCAACTGCATTTAAGACGGTCTTGGATTTGTTGACCACATGACTGACCTTTTTACTCACTCATTCCTCGCTACAATCAAACTGATTTAGTTTGGACCGGGTTTCAGTCACAATTTTCTGTGTGCTGTGGTTTTTGATGTAGCGTTACACACCCGTGGGAACATTTTTTCCCATCCATTGCCAGAAAGGTTATTCAAAGCAAAAAACATTCATTCGTTATACTCAGCACGGTTTGGCGTTTCTAAGTGCTGATGGTTCATTACACGTCCAAAATAAACAAAGGTGACCGGTTTTGGTTAGCCTTCAGATAATAATGACCCTTTCGGTGCCTGACTGCCATGCCACCCGAAGGAAGCATGGGGGCTGGGATACTGCCAGCTTGCCCAAGCTTAGACAGGGGAAGTCGAGAGGCAGAGTTCGGGTTCGTACCACGAACCTTCCGGTCAGTAAATTCGCGCTCTAACAACCTAGCCATCTCGCCATCAAGTTAAGCATGATTACACATGACAAAATGATGCCGGTGGTAAGGTTACTTGGGTCGTCATCAGAGCTGCGAAAGTCTGTACCATCAGGACATCGTGTGGCTCACTAATCCGAATTCCTTAGGTCTTCTAGCTTTACGCTTCTTCTTTTGCTCCCGATTGTGTGTTCCTCTGGTTGGCCGAAGGCATGAACTAGCAAAAAATGTCGATGACCCGAGTTCAAACCCCACCTAAACGAAATAGCTATCTGCACCGTTTCCTAATAATTGATACACATGTATTTGCAGAAATAAAGACGTAAAATAAGATGCATTTTATTTTATGGTGAAAAAGCTACGGACTTTTTCCTACCCTCCATAGCTTCAATGTACTTTTTATAATCATTCTTTTTGACAGTTTTGAATGGCAAATACCGCTGACTTATGGAACTCCGGCTTCTGAAAACTGGGAAGAAAATGAAGTTATCTGGTTGAAGACGAGTGAGCAATTTTTTCGGTTTGTCTGCAGGACATGTTGAAACCGTAGGCACTGTTTTACCCCTCAAATGACTTTTGATAAATCCACCAGAGTCGAATTTAACTCAAAGTGTTTGAGCACAGCATTGGATTAACTTTGAACTTGTGTCTGCTCCGACCAGAGTCGAATTTAACTCAAATTGTTTGCGCACAGCTTTGGATTAACTTTGAACTTGTGTCTGCTCCTCACTTAAGAAGAATACCTTGCCAAGGGTAAACTACCGACCTTCGCGATTGGACGGTCCTGGTAGAAGGAAACAGTGTCCAGTTACCCAACTGAAGGCAACCAGTTCGGACGTGCGCGTTGGTGCTCGTTTTCAAAAGGAATGGGACGGTTGCACGATAATTCCTGGGTGTTTTTTAGCACAGACCGCTTTTAAGTGCCAAATCTCGGTCAGAAACAGTTGTTATCGTTTGTATTTCAAAACCTTGAGTTCTTTTACGGAAAGTAAAATGTAACACCGGAAGGTAGTAATAGTTGAATAGACCAATTTTCTTCTTCAAAAATCTAGTCTGGCTGTGAGATTGAACTGATGTATCACGGTCCTGCTGTCCAGCGACTAATTTCGCTATCCGAGGCACTCCATTTTGTCGCTGTTGTGTTGCGGAGTAGTAACTCCAACCTGGCTTGAAGTTGACGAACCGATCTCAATTGATGGTTGTTCAAGTTGCTCTGCAACTTGACATTGCGTGCACAAGTCGAACTGACACAAACCTTGCTTGCCAGGGTCAAAATCCGGCGATTACAGTTCATCCATGATCAAATCCAATTGATGACAGGAAAAAAAGCAGTTTTAGTAAGCTCAGCTTTACTCATCAAAGTATCGAAATTCTCCAATGCTTACGAAAACACCCGAATCAGAATTCAGCCAGAATTTGCGACCGGAAAACCGACAGCGGACAGTTACTGGTACAGCATCGTAAACACTGTATTTAGGTTTGACGCGGATTGCCGAACAGATACCAGCGATTACTCCCCAAAAGCAAAACAGTGCACTAAAACGTCCGTGATGCTGTTTAGTTTGAGTGTTTAGCAAAAGGCCCTTCCCTCGTAACCAACTCAGAACCGAAGATCTGACTTGCTCGATAATCAGGTCTCTTGAACTTCGACTGTAACATAAAGATGCTTCGAGCTCATGAGATTCCGTCTGCACCACAGCCCCAAATTTCAGTATCTTCCGTAGGAACTTGGCTGGGGTTTACAGCTAAGCTTGATTTCCTGCAAGAATGCACCGGTTGCTGACTGTCATAAGTATACGATAATTACGACACAAAATCTGAGCACAATCTTCGACTGAAAATGCCTCCAAACTCAGACGATTTATAATTGTTAGTCGCGAGATTACGTAACCCTATCATTTATGTCCGGTTATGCAATGGCCGATACACAGTTCGTCCCCTTTCAAGGTCAACCTGAGAGCTTACATGTTAGCCAGAGGTCTTTCCGCAGCTGTAGGATACACGTTCAGCGCTACTTAACTTTATGTTGTCCACATCTAAAAAAACAAGGAAACTACCGGCGTTTTCTAAATTGTTTCTTTGGAGGGACGTCAAATCGTCTTTGAAAGGTAGTATCAGGGAAACTTGTTTGCGTCCGGTAGTCTTTGTTACATTTAGGTCAGTTTTGTTCGACAGACCATGTCTATAAACCTATAAGGCTAGCCGGTTTACTTTGGCGTGTTTTAACAATATTTGGTTCGCGTTTTAGTGCGAAGTCGGGAGGTATTTTCCGAGCTCTTGTAACCAACGATGAAACATTCTTGAAAGGATTCCGTAAACTATAGTTACAACCGGGATTCACTTGATTCTCCCGTTAAAAAATCTCCAGATGAGTGTATTTAGGCGATGGTGAAAGCCTGCAGAATAAAGTCCAAAAAGAGCCAAAAACAACGCTTCCTAAGTCTCCCTCACGGGGGCTACTTGACAGCTGATTACGTCTATAGAATAAGGGCAAAACCTGACTTGCCGAGTTGTTCTTTACTAATTCAAGTCCCCGAAGGAAGCAAGTAAGCAAGTGATGTCACTTACATAGGCCGTACGCTCGATACTCGTCAGAACAGACAGGAAAGCCTGCCAGAATTGATTTATCTTGAGAGACAGAGTCCAAAACCAGAGGTTCATTTCAGCCCACTTTGTCGATACAGACCGTGTCGTTAATCCAGACAAGGCATTCGGGATGCTGTATCACTTGCCACATAGCTTTCGGACCTTTCATTAAATGATTCAAGTCTCTACGGTGAGCCTTTTAATCAGGTTTCCGACTCCACCTCACAAGAAGTAACTTACAAACAATGTGCAGATTTGCGATCCATGTATCGATCATAGTATTGATCATAGTTTCCAGGTTAAGCGTTAAAAAATCATGACTTGTAACACCGATGGATTGTGGCCACCAAACATTCACACTCTTTCTGTCGGCATGCTGCTGTGTTCTCTGACACACGATTAGGGTTCTCTTCTGTTAGAGCCAGGGGCCTTCGACTGTGCTACCTCTAAGAAGTATGGAACGACTGCTCAAAGCCCACAAGCACGCCACTGACACATTCACCGTGCTTTTGACCGGTAAAGTGGAAGTGGCCTCCAGTTACTGTAACATCGATTTCCTGACTTGAATAATAATAAGGGAAGAAAGTTTGCTTTTAAACTCATGTGCAGTATTCACTGCTCAAATAAGAGTGTTACATTCGGTAGATGAGAGTTTAGAATTTTTAGCAACCTTATGAGTAGTGTATTACGTCTATACAAACCACTTCATCCTTGTTGGAAATTCTCAACAGTACGATCTGAAAGGAAATTTGGAAAACTCATGCAGTAAGGAAGTTGTTCAAACACTAGACAACCGTGCGAATAAACTGCACCTCAAAAGGTCATACTGCCAATTCTCAAACAATGATGCCATCCCCGTCTTGTAACGTCATCATCTGCAGAGATAGCAACATAAGTGTTGACAATGATGCTCCACTGCCGTATAACCAAAAAAGTTTATTTAATTGTACTTGAAACCCTAAAAAGCAAAGAAGAGAAAAGAATGGATAAGGTAGGGAACTCGTGTTAGCCTAGTACGAGCATTCTGAGTGGCCTACACTTTTAGGAGATTCGTTAGACAACCTGGAAAGAAATTGACAATATAGACCCCAGTGACACTGATAAGACGCCATTTCTTCCAGTGTCTCCATGTAGGCTCAGGGGGTCATGTGGACCCCATCCTGGAAGGCGGACCACACACCTGTCAAGGCACACGTAGTTTAACGCGAAGTTTGCGCTTATCTGAATGAAGCAAGGCGAACAACACTAGACGATTGGCGAAATACACTCATTTGTAAACGAATTTGGTTTTCCGAGAGACTCACCTGCAACCCAGCTGAATCTCTCGTCTGTGATGTTTCCAGGTAACTGAATGTGCTGCACCAGGTCACCTCATGTTTCAGTTGCTACGATATTCGAGATTTCGCGAGACATGTATATACGTAATGCACTACTCATAAGGTTGCTGAATTTTTGACAGCCTTATGAGTAGTGCATTACGTAAACACTAGACGATATTTTGGCTTGAGTAGCACATGGCTTAGCCACCACGTAACCATTGTTGGATGGTCTGAAGGTTGATAGGTTCCCAAAGAATGACCCAAATTGAATTTTCGATTCCTCCCTCTCTTAACAGATTGCTTATATGACTTAATTACTGTTAGTAAAATGAAGGTACACGTCTGAATCCCACGCAGTAAGAAAATTTCCAATTGCCGTGAATAGCTGAGAACCACTTTGGATTCGCCCAAGGCTTGTTCAGATTCGTTAGAAGCATATCTCCCGTATGTCCAGTACACTTGAACTCAAGTAGAACTCAGACACAGTTTTTCAGACTCCCCAGAGTCACACAATGAATACTTTGTACAATTTTGCGATTTCAGAATGAATGCAGATCAGTTATGATGATTCTTGGACAGAGGACAACTTTGTCTGGACAGATTGAAGTTATTTTCCTGCAATAAGCGATACTGCACTGCATTCAAACCCGGGCAAAATGCGTCAGATGAAAATCGCTCAGCTGTAACACCCTTCCATTGCCTAGCTGGCATGCCACCCGAGGGAAGCACAAGGGCTGGGATATTTCCAGATTGCCCAAGCCTAGACAGGGGAAGTCGAGAGCTAGAGGTCGGGTTCGAACCATAGACCTTCCGGTCAGTGAATTCGCGCTCCAATCACTTGCGCCATCTCGCCCCTTCAGATAAAAAGCACCCCAGCGACTATACCCTCCGGGGATCGGATTAGCCGACTATTCAAATCTGATAAGCCATAATAGAATTGTAACGGCTAGGAGAATTTTTAGACGCGCGAGGGGTGACAAAATCCTATTTAAGCGGAGATACCAATTAAAGCAAGGGATTTCAGCCAAGACCCGGAGCTATGACTACACACGGAGTATGATCGAGCTCAAAACACCACTCGATTGACTAGTTTAGTTTAGTTTAACTTTGGCCAGCTGTCCAAAACCCAAGCCAACTGGACATAAAATTAGCCAAGTATTACTCGTGCCCATAAGCTCGTGGCCGCACAACGAAAACATTAGTTTATTGCAGTGCGATTCACTGGAGAGAATCATCCGTCTCTCTCTAACATCCAATTCCAGCCTAGGTACTTGCGAATCGCTTTTATGGAACATAGAACAAAGAGGACTTTGTGGCAAAGCACAATGAATGTCGTTTGAACGCTATGGTTTCTCGTGGATCTAACGGGTTTGGCGCGTTTTCAGAAACAACAAAAACGAAATTCGACCACCACTAACCTAGCTCTTTACAACCATTAGTCCAAAATCGTTTAGAATTCCTTCAGTTTGCGTTCATACAGTTCTCAACAGCATTCATACTTCATTGTGCCATGAAAAAATTAACTGTCGTACGATGCTCTTACGGTATTTAGTGTTAACTGATCTCACGCGTGAGAGCATCCGTCAATAAGCACGCAGCATGATACACGATAGCAGCCACAACGTGAGCTTTTCAAAAAACAAGGTTAAGGATTGCATGCAGATATAGCGTTAGTTACAAAAACGGTGGCCGAAGCACAATAGTTGAAACAGTGATGTCGGTAATGGTCAAACCTGTTACGGAAGCGGCAGTGCTCCGTCGCAACGGCCTTGTTTCAGAGAGTTTACCCCAAGCCACCTCGATTAAGTTCAGTAAAATTTATACTTTTAGCTACTAGCTGCTTTTCAGTAGCGTGATCAAAAATGGTTTCATGAAACCATGGCCACTCTGCGCTTTGCGATGAGGCATCAATTGACTGTGGTTAAGGTGGACTGCATCCAGTCTCCTCCTTCTTCTCCTCCTCCTCGCGCTATTGGTTTACGCATATGATTCCAAAAATCGGCTTAAAAACAAAGCTGTTTTTTCGGATGGGGATCAGTTACCTTATATTCCGGGCACTGTGTTGAGCAAAGCCAATACCTTAGTGGGCTATCGGTGGGATTCGAGCATACCACTTAGATAACGACTGTCGAGGAACATAGAATTTGATTACGCCCGCATCCTCCTGTCCTACACATTGGGAAACTGAATTTCTCAACTAGAGTTTGTCTCCTATCAGAGCTGGTCAGCACCTTAGCTGCAAGGCTCGTTTTGGTTCTGTGAGGAATGCTGATAGCGCGTGGTTCGTGCTCCATCAATTTTAATGAGGACTTCGGATCACATACAGCACGGCTGAAAGTAAGCCCAATGTATACAGTAGTGTGTGAACAATACTAAGTAATTTCCAGAATGAACAAACGTATTTTCCAAACAACATCTACCAAATGAACGCTGATTAATGAAACAGGTTACCAATACAATCTGGCTTTATCGGAAATCTTTTCAAGAAGATAATTCATCCGTAATGCACTACTCATAAGATTGCTGAAAATTCTTCGACAGCCCACGACCGGTTTCGCCCTTCTTGAAGCTCATCACGTAGGCGCAGCCCCCGAGTTTCCTTCAACCTTGTGTTCTACTTGAACCCAAATTGGTCTGTTTTCGAGAAATACACTAATTTGCAAATCAATTTGGTTTTGCGAGAGACTCTCACCTGGAATCACAAACGGGGGATGCAGCTGGGTTCCAGATGAGTCACTCACAAAACCAAATTGATTTGCAACTGAGTGTATTGATCGAAGATACGTCATCATTTATAGCCAAGTTTCTGATTGTTCATTGTTTCTAAGTGGAAATTATATGAGCTACTACATTAAGCTTTACGGTTATGCTTCAAACACTTCGTAGTTAGTAGTCTATTCTCGTTTTAATTAGTGCGTGGATCGTTGTCGTGTCCTCCTAACTCTGTTTCCCACAGTAGTAACCATTGATCCAAAGAATTTCCTCTTGAATTACTGGCCGTAACTAGCACTTTTATGGAGTTTTTGAGTGGAACTCTTATACACCCGCAAAAGCCCAGATGAGGCGCCTCAAATCATCCTGAAGAATGGATTCAACAGGCGTTTAATGAAAAGCCTTGGTGAACTTAACGCTTTTTTTGTTATTTCCCAAACCACGTGAGCGTTGGGCAAAATTTGCTCCTTCTAACAGCACAGTATCCTCATGAGTTTTGCTAATCGATTTTCAGAATCAATGATCCACAGAGTTGATATCGATCCCGATCAATGGTACGTGTTCAACATCAAACAGGCCGGGTTTTATCGAGTAAATTACCCGGAATCAAATTGGAGAAGACTGACGCAGCAACTAATCGAGAATCATACAGTGAGTATTTGCCTTTTGACCGAATACTATCATGGTGGTTGATGCACACGGAACAGGGTTTCAGGAAGAAGTTCCATTATTTTTGCCGATGACAGGAGTAATCGTTCTACAACGTGGAAGGAAAACCCCTGGGGGAAAGACCTTTTATGACGAAAGGCCTGGCCAAAAGTTTTGAGAGTAAGAAACGTTGAACTATATGAGAACTCAGTAGAAATTAAAAATACGAGGTCACGTTTATCGGTTTGAAAAAAGGCTGCGGGACGTTGATATCCCGCCCCAGCTCTTCGGCCGGAAAACTGAAAACCGCAGGTTTTACATCAAATTAGGATTACATAGCCATAAATCAGTGGAACGCAGCCAATTGTATGGTAGGCAATCAGGCCCGGTCCTTAATTCGAAGGCAGGATGATGGCATATGTGTGCATAATTTGAGTCGCTATTGATTGATCAACATGGTCTCACTGAAAGCTAATACCCTCCGAAAGTTGTATTCGAGTCACGTGACTGTACTATTCAAATTAAGCGACATGGAATAGTCATGATAAGAAATCTTTGTTTTACACTTTTGAACCATGCCGTTACCTTCGCCTAAGCAGCTGATACCGACGGAACAGTTGGCACTAATCTGCTCAGTTGTGACACTTTTTGAGGCAGCAAACGTTTTTCACAAAACAGCACTAATTTTGGACAACTTACTGAATAAGATATTTTATTTACTTTCGCCCTATAGGCTATACCGATCTCCTCAAGAACACAGATTATTGACGACCTGTTCTGCTTAGCAAAGTGAGTCCACCCAAATGTTCGAACAAATCGGTTTGTTTTTGGATATCCTCTGAGATGTGTGCTAATAAGTTTATTCGCTTGAAAATTCTTTTCGTCACAAAAATGCGAATCTACCCTTATGTTGTGTTAACAGAACCTCCGTAAGTTTCTCCACAACTGAAACTGTGAACATAGGACCGAACTCCCTTATGCCTTATGTCCGAATACGCTTTCTGCCTCCCAACTGAGCTGCGCTCTTTCCCTTCAGTTAATTTTCTTTGTTCAATGAAACAGCTATTTTTCGAATTAATCAATACCCCAGTTTACTCCTGAGAATAATCTTTATATTCCATTACAAATGTCTTCCGGTGGAAGCTCCCATCAAGATTCTTGATGCGAACAACGATTCTGCGTATACTATCAACACTGCACTCATAAACAGCCCTTTACACCAGAGTTCTATGTATAGCTGTTTGTACCCAATGCCCATGAAGATGTAAAAATTGGTACATCGACCGAACGACGTCAGTTTACGGTATACCCATCTTTTTCTGATGTCCGTAAACACTTGCATAGTATATGGTGTGTTTGCTAGGCCTTTGAACGTGATATAGCCATATGCAGCACTCGGGTCTGATTACTTACATGAGTCGTCGCCAGCTGTGCTGTTTCGCGGTGGCTGGGCCCCTGTCGGCCAACCAAGGCGATCGTCGTAGTACGGAGTCAGATCTAACTTTTCCATTCGATGATTCGGCAATGGACAAGAAAGATTCATTCTTTTGTAGTCAAGGCTTCGGCTTCAGCGCGGTCCGCACATGACAAGTGCTCACCAAACAAGCCTAGTTGAGTGAAAACCTGTAGAGAACATAGACAGCTAATCGACGAACCCTAGATGGTCAATCGATAGGCGGACTCGGGACAAACTGTTAGAGTCCGTATGAGACCATGTGTAACGTTAATCGATATAATAAAGTTACAGGTTGAATTATGGTTAACCTAACTAGATACGAGTTGTTTCACTACGGTTTGGAGCTGTTTTATTGTCAGCCCACATGCTGTCGAGCCAATCTAGTTCCTTCGACAAAGGCTTGAAAATGAATCAACCAAGGAATATAATGGAGCCGCAGTTTCACGAACACCTAGTCACCAGCCAGGTACTGCGATCAGTGTGGTGAAAAAGTCTTACTGTGTTTCTATTTTTTGCCTGAATATTCTACGTTGCTCCGTGTTTGTGAAAAGCCCGAAACCGAGTGGTAACCATTCTTACTGGTCCAAATACTGTCTGTCTCATGTGGTACACAACCGTATATGTAGTTTGCACGGACAAGAAGTGGGCAACAAGTCTTATCTAAATGATTCGTTCAGATCCCAATGCTTTCACGATGTTCAACAGTGTGTTTTGGCTGTGTTCCCTTTGCATAAGGACTTTTCACCCCTATGTTCGTGTTCCCTCAGCTGTTCCCCCCTAGTGCGCGACACCGGCGTTCTTCTTCAAGCTTCTCTGCAGTTGTGTCGTGATTCCTACCACATTCGACATAGCTCTGACTCCAACGCGGTACATTCAGGCACTGTGGCTTTACTTACCTGCTTATCAGAGTTAAATTCGCACTCTAGGCGATTTTCACCGGGTACTATCACAACCAGTCGCGGTTCTGTTGACATGCTCCGAATTGGAAGCGCCCAAAAGACGCCCAGTCCATCGACTGCGGCATTGGCTCATATACAGTCGTGGCTGTGAACTGGGTGAAACACCAACAATGGGCACGGTTCTCTACCGGTCGAATACACTTACGCACTCTGGCATCCACTCGTTTGACCTCAGGGCGTTAAAGCCCCAAGGGTTGTGCTGCCTTTGACCAGCATTTGAATTACTCTTAGAAAGTGGCACTTTCTCAGTCGCGCTTCTGTTCCCTTCAGTGAAATATTACGCACATAGGATAGTAATATTTTTTCGAAGTGTGTGAACCTGTGTCTTACCGACTCCAGCAGCATCCGACTCAGCAAGCATTGCCACCAAATTGCTTTCTATCGAAGCAACCATTTTCACTAGTTCTGTTTCAGCAGGGCACCCTTCACTGTGTCCTTGGAGTGCTGTTTGCTGGTTTACGGAACTTGATTACGTAGTCTACTATCCGTCACGTAGTGCCGAGGCTCACTTCCGTTCTTTTGTTAATTGAACGATGCGTCATGGTTAGTCAGAGGAACATTGTGAAGCCATCTCACGGGTTTCGTGGATGGCTCTCTTCCGGTCCACTTCTTACATTGTTCTATTCGCTAGGCCTCAGAATACTAAACCAGTCATCGGGTCCCGGGTTGTGTCCATCGAGTATTGACTTGCTTTACTCCTCAGCGATGGGTGACAATCCTGACAGCGAAGCTGACTGGCTTAAAATGACACATTTTGGGGTTAAAGACCTCGTGGTGAACCGCGCTGTCTTCTTCCAAAGATGCACGCAGCTCGACTGTGCAAAACGCTTATTCAAATTAGACAAGCCTGTAGCCTCAGGTCAGAGAACTTAGACAACAATGAGCCAATCATGTCCCGATTCTAAACTGTCACACTAACCCGTCGATCAGCTGACTGCTTGGCGAAGCGGAGCGCTAGAGAAATTCCGGTTGAGAGACAGGATAGACTAGGATGTCCCTGTTGCTGATGTCCGAGTAAATGACCAACTTTAAATGGTTTCCTCGACTTCAGTGGAAAGCCTCATATTCTAATTGTCTGGAATTCATTTCACCTGTTTTTCATAATGGAATCGTTAGCAACCACAGCGTACATGGATTTTCGATGGGTGTTTTTTTCTCCCAACATAGTTAGACTGATGAGTTTCACATATACTACCCAGTGTTTGACAAGATCGTCTCATTTTCTGCCAGTTATACAAATTCCGTGAATAAATGGCTCTGTATCCAACCCTACTACTTTCAGCCGAGGCAATGTATCCTACGAAATTTTCCTCAATTTGACCAAATACCTAGAGAAGGAAGACGCATTTGTGCCTTGGGAAGCAGCACGTCGCATCTTCGGCTATCTCCTACGGATGTTGTCGATGGATTCCGCGTTCGGAAATCTGCAGGCCTACATTCGTACACTGGTAGATCGGGAACTGCGGACAGTTGATTGGGAGACAATGTTAGAGACAGAAAACCACATGAAGCAGTGAGTGCGACCTTCATGAAACGGTTAATATCTTCTGCTATCATGCACTCCGGGCCATCGATGGCCATTTGATATCCCCACATACGGTTAACTATAAAAACTGACACAATGCTTTACTCTACATACTATTTGGGTTTTCCCATTTTTTGCGATTTGTCAGCCTGTTTTTCTTTAGACCCCAGTACACATCTTCGGGGGTATCCCACCTGACTCTCGAACGATCCATCAGCTCTCTGAAAGATGAAATTTCATGGGGGTGCTAGACTGTTGTTCGGATTGCTGACGTGCTTATGAGTAAATGAGCATATGTGCGTGTATTCCAGACGTTTCTGACAACCACATACTCATATTCTTCTCAGACAAAGCACTTTAACATCCCCAGTTCACATTTTCTGCCTTGAAGGCTAGGTCAAGCAACGACGTTGCAAGTGTAACTGAAGTCGAGAACAGTAGCAAGGTGTTTACAAACCTGGATATTCCCGACAACCTTGCACTTTATTATAAAGCGTTTCCTCATCACATCAAAGATGGAGTACATTGATTATTGTCGCCCGAAGGAAAAATGAAGAGCACTGGTTTAATTCGATTTAGAGAAATGAGTTTTATTCATCCTTGCTATCCCGTAGAGCACAAAAATATTCCACTTAAGTTATTTATCTTACGAGCACTTCAATTTGACCTAGCAAGCCAAAAGTGTTAACAGTGATGTGTTATGTCCGTACAGCCACAGTTTTTGCCAAGTTTAATTTAAAGCCTCTGATGAGCGGTCTTGATGATGGCTCATCACAAGTATTCAGGAGTGCATACAGTCCCAAAACTGCACTCAAACAGTTTGGAGAGAAACTAACATTGTGAACGTCACTGGCATAGATGAGCCGCCACTTTCTGTTGCCAAGCGAAGGAGGGATCGCGGGGACCCCATCCTGGAAGGCGAACTGCAAAAACAACATCGAAGCTGTTCATAATTTATTTACTCCCTTCTACTAAGTTGCACTATGTCAAACTCCTGAAGGAGGCACGGAAGACACCACACTTCTCGGTGGACGATATGTCAGCATGCGCAACACATGGCCGGGCCACTGCAGTCGATGGTGTTGCAGGTTTTTCGCGACTGAAGTACCTGCCACACAACCAAATACCCGAGTTCGTTGTAGCCATCTGACACCAGCAACGCTTCTGAGACACTAATGGTAAAAAACCTGAAGACGCTTTGTATCATATGTCCCTAGAAGCCGTCTCGTAACTAGTGTAGCCTGGTACACAGTGACCTGAAGCCAGATGACATGTCTCGTTGATACCACAAATAAGGCAGACTGGCAAACGTGCTTCTAGCCTTCGAGGTTCATGCAGCAACTTCACGAGACACTTCTGTTGAAGTACGTAAAATTCTCCACAATCTCCAGTGGTTCGCCGCGAACTGCAGTAGACATGTTCACAAACACCTTTTTGTTCCGTAGGTGCGCACCACTGAGTTGCCAAGTTTGCCATTTTCCTAAAAAGAAACGCAAGTCCTAACGGTTTTAGCTCATTAGGAATTTTTCCACCAACTGGATGTTCCCCTTTCATAGGATGAATTAATTTTAGAGAAACAGAGAAACAGGCCACACCCTGGACTTGACACAGCTTCGCGTGTCACGTCAAACATTGTATAGGGCTTTTGTTTATGAAAACTCGAAAGTCGGCTTCGAACTTCTAAGCCAACGGAAGTTGAAGTGGCATTCTCCATTTGGCATAAAGGGAACCATTACAGAAGCTTTGGTAACAGTCAAGCAAAGCGAAGGGATCTGACACGCCCACAGCATAAGTAGCCCAAGGGCCGTATGATGACTGGAAAATCAACCTAATGTGGTCGGTACTAAAAGGAAACCACGGGCTAAACCGGAAGCAAGAGGCTTCCTTTGGTGACATTTATGGGACCAGATAGAACATAACAATATGAACTGAAAACCGCATTTGTTCTCGTGACACATATAACCGACATTGATGGGACCGGATAGAACAGAACGATGTGAACTGAGAACCGCATTTGTTCTCGTGACACATATAACCTCAAATCTACGTTGTAAGTTGGGTTAGCGTGCTCAAAATACAGCCTTACAATCTGCGATATAAGTCGGTTAACAAGGGCGAGTCCCGAAATCAAATCAGAATGGACTGCAGTAGAAACAGTGGAGTTCTGGAAATCGTACATTACTGGATCGTCGTATTCAAACAGGTGAAATGCACCAGTATACGTTTTATACATTAGGCATGGTTTATACCTCAAGTTCATGGACCGCCTCGATGAGGAGTTAGTGAGAAGTTTACAATCCGGAAGAAGAAAACCGTGCTCATTGAAATCTAATCAGCTGAGGAAGGCAGATGTCAGTAGTAAACAACCTGAATGGTCCTCAGAACTTTGCTGCAAGGTTGTGTCTGATTGATTTCAGAACTGGCTTAAGCAGCCTCTTGCAGTGAGTTTCTCCGCACACACACACAAAATTTTATTCGCCTTTTTCGCATGTTCGTACCTTGCTCTTTTATTCAAGTTCATTGTCGTCGGTCTCAAAATTGATCGTGTTCTGGAACCTAGTAAGACGCGCCGGTCTGGAACTGTCACTTCTGAGCACGCAGGTAAAATGGGTCATTTAATTCACCTTGCTGAGATCTGTTTCAGTGTTCAGTAGAGGACGATAACGATGATGGTTTGTGGTCTACCAGTGGGCCGAGTAATCTTGCATTATCTGGAGGGATCTCAAAAACAGCTTTTGAAGTTACTCTAGGCAAACTACTTATAGTAGTATGCTAGATAGTGGAATATCATACTGGCGACTGTAGCATGCACCAATGCCAGGAGGTTGGCGGAAGGCGGTGATGCCCTGCTTGCCTCACGGTAACACGCCTGTATACCGTCGTACATTTTTTTGGATACCAAAAATTACGCATACGTATAAGTGCAAGATAGAAGAACTATCGGATTTAGTTTGTCGGAGCATATGTGAAGACGTGAATTTCCGCATGGCGGACTATTCTGTCAGACTGACACCTATGCTACAACATAACCATATGTGATTCCAGGTCTTCTTGTTGTTATGCAGTCTATGTCTGTCTGTCTCCTTGACTCTCTACAGTTTACTACGCGGGAGCTTGGCGAAACTGGCATGTCGAGTCGGTCATCGTGTGTGCGTCACGAGAGCAAAGCAACTATATGCTGATTGGATGGCAGGTAACCACACAAACCGGTAGGTCACTGGAGTTGTTCCAACCAATACATGTGACAAACTGGCAGGAAATGACAACTCGTCCTAGTTTCAGTGGGGATTTCGCCCCTTTAAGTGTGACGACTGCCTATGCTGAAGAGCTGATAACCGTTGTACAGTTGTTATTAAGAACCAGTAGAAATGTGTGTCTCACGAATTTCAGACAGTTTCGAGCCCGCCACCTTCCGGTCACTTGGACACTTGGGCCTTTAGCCACGAGATATTACCCTGTTTACTTGGATGGTACATCGGGTCACTCATACTTCAGTCACGGAACCACATCAAGTTTTCATTTATGACCTAAGTACTACTTTACTACTGTACTACTGTACTACTAAGTACAGATGGGAGCTTCACTCATTTTGTGAAAACATTCTTCCTCTGAGCTACGTATTGATTGATGGTGATCTGTGGAGATTTGGCAATATTCAGTGCGCCAGAGTTTTGGGTTTGTTTACTCGTCATTTTCATTATTGAATGGTCTGGTAGTGAACGCGTATTTATCTGCTGTGTGGTATCGATCTGAGATTTCAAACCTGACCCCAATGTGCCTACCGTAATGGTTGAGCCGTTAAGGCAGATCGTATCACAAGCATTTGTGTAATCCGCTCATTTACTTTAAGCGGACGTGTTTCGAACCGTTCACTTCCAGTTCTGTTACTGTGTTAGGGATCAAGGCTTTGGACAGGGGGGGGCTAAAAGAGACAGGACTTTCAGGGACGGTAATGACAACATATTCAGGCAACATCTGAATACGCAATGGCGCATAACCTGGAAAGCTGCACTGAGAAATCGCCAAACCGCACGTGAACCAAAGTGAAGGTGAAGCTTAGAGCCAGAATTTAAAAGATTTACTCCATTCCGGAAGCTCGGGACTGCAACACAGTGTTTTCCTACCATCTTCAATGGAGATTTTCAAGACTGAATGACTACGTGACTGTGTGACTTACAAGTATCTCTCTCTCCCTCTGTGTTTAACTGGCCACCTCCCAAATATCATTTCTAATTTGAACTCCCTAGTCCTCTGGCTGGACCGTAGTGAAAGAGCAGGGCTTAAACGAACAAACTCAAAAATCGATAACTTCAAAAAATATGAACGCTGTGGTTGCGGGAAAACCCGTGCTATTCTCAGGAAAGAGTCGGCTTCTAAGGGTTAAGATTGTGTCCAACGACTATCCTACCTGCATGAGAGGCGTGGACACTGAGAAAGGCATAGGTGCCATTTATCTGAGTGTCTGAAAAGCATATGATAGTTTGAATTATCGGACCTTGATTGAATAGTTTGCCAAAAAACTATCCAGAATCCAATCTTAGCACGACTCACGTGCCACCTCGGTGGGAAGCCCCACAGCTCTCCAAGGTGATCCACAGGATTTAGTATTTGCACCTTGTCTCTCCATTCTATTCACCAAATGATGTCCTGAGGTCAATGGAAGCTCGATTTGGCTCAGTGGTTAGGACGCGAACTTATTTACTAGAAGTTCGTTGGTTCGAACCCATTTTCTCCATGCTTGTTTTCGGAAAAGTTTGGTAACAATCGGTAGATTTATTGCTGGACAACGTTTCGTTTTTGACACAAAGGTTCGTCAGGCCAAGTGACTAGGTTACGAGGGTGGTCGAGATTTAAGGCGGGAGGAGAAACAATCAGCTAAGTCAAACTAAATCTCTTTTGGATGTCGACCGAGGGATTTTGTGTGATAGGGTGGGTGACCAAGTGTTACGCCGATGGGGAAACGTACGTGGATTTGGATCCAGCCGAAGGACTAGTTCTTCTGATTCGGTTCACCTGATGATCCGTCTTGGACGTCGTTCGAACTTTCCGTGCTACGATAATTGTGTAAGAGGGATTCTGTGAACTCTGGTCGGGTTGGGAATTATCTAAGACCGCTTTCCATAGGCTCGCCAGTTCCACACCCTCAGTTCTGTTCACGCTGTGATGCTCGGTGATTTCCACCGCCTCGGATATCAGCCGCTATGGTACGAATCGCAGTTCCCGTCTTAAAACTTCCACATTCTCCAGATCGATGTCCCGTGTCTAAGGCATGTACCGTCATCGCTGAGTCTTTGACCAGCGTTTGGTATTCTTCCGCATTCCTTATGGCATATTTTTTCATGTTTACATACTTGGGTGTGTTATTGTATCCACAAAGATCCGGTTGCCTTGGTTTCCATAACAAACCAAAGCTAAAGTCCATCCAGGCCCCGCATTCACCCACTATTTTCACCCAGTGAAACAGTCACCCCTTAGAGACAGTCGAAGGAATTACACAACTCGGGGCTACATTGCTTCACAAGATAATGGTGTGACATGCAGCTTTAGATGTAATCAATAGGAACATAAGTCGACGTGGAGGGTAGTCCTGGACTTGCGTAAGCCGAACAACAGGAGGGTGTTTACGAAGCTCTAGACGAAACCCAGATTCACCCATAAGTTTCAACAATGTCTGCATTTGATAACACAGGCATCTTGGAACGTACTCACAAACCTGAAAACTCGGAATACCCACTCGGACTCTATCATTTTTACCGACTGCTGTTTGAAATAACCAACTGTTGAAAACTTTGTCCTGAATTGGTAATAATCTCATACTCAGTTGAACCTCAGAGGAGGAATAGCCACTAAGTTCATTCGTTAAAAGAAACCGTTCAGCTGTAGCACCCTTTTGGCGCCTAACTGTCATGCCACCCGAAGGATGTACAAGGGCTGGGGTACTGCCAGTTTGCCCAAGCCTAGACAGGGGAATTCGAGAGGCAGAGGCCGGGTTCGAACCACGGACCTTCCGGTCAGTAGATTCGCGCTCTAACCATTTGAGCCATCTCGTCCCCACTAACTTGATTGGCCTCAGTGATTTGGGAAGGCGCAGGGAGTATCTCGTCGTCCCCCGAGCGAATGAAGTAGAAACAGTGAACCTGCTTGGTGTTATCTTACCTCAGGATCTCACGGGATGTTCCTGGTGTTGCAGGTAGGCAGATTCCAACTGTCGTGCGTTACACAGTAAGTGCAGAGAACGAGTCGCCGTTGTTCCACCTACTTACAGTTGTGGAAATTGTTACCTGAAAAGTGCAGCAGAACTGCACAGTTGTAGTGTTTAGTGTAAAGTTTGTGACAGTTAGACACCAGCAGCAAATTCATTACTGATGGCGATTAATGGTGTTGTTTTAAGGCAAAGTTTGATGGTTTCAAAGTCTAACATCCAGATGACCAGTGTCGCAAACTTGGACTGCATCAGAGGCAGCAACAGACGACACGCAGATTCACGCAAGTAGGTGGTTGCAAAATGCATTTTGCTATGTAACAAGGCATAGATTGTGGTTATCCCCTCACCCACCTACTCAACTGGAGAGTTCAAACACAGCGACTAGATCACGCGACTCGTTTTTTCCTACACTCACAAATCACACCTCACAGTCGTGGCTCGTTTGACCTTGACTGTCTGTACCGTCTAGTATGAGTCGAAACAAGCCGTGCGCGAACACACACACACACACACACACACACCGTAAACACACCTGCATATAGGAAGACCGAACACAGTCTACATGAGAGACAGTACTATGCACGTCACCCGACTCGGTGTCTAGCCGCGCAGAAATTACGGCACGCAATCCACGGGTAATCAGGAAATACACGTAGCCGCTACAACGGCGAAAGAAACGCGAAGCCTGCGTCCGGACAAACAGCAGAAACTCGTGCCCACAATATATTGTAATCGCCGCTAATTAGTTGTTCGAGGCGCTTGTGCTCATACAATGAGTTCCGCGTAATAATTGTGTTTCAGAGCTGTGTACAAGGTTTGGTAACATGTGGGTTCAACAAAACATCGCGCAAATCGGCCGCTAGTTCAGATGAAAGCACTGTGAGTACACGGTAATACAAGGTATGCTCTTGAGCGATACCGCGAATTGTGCCTGGATCTGGGTGAACCAGTTAAATAAATGGATCGTGATGCCAAAATGGATCGGGAGGTGAACAGATGCGGCACTGCTGCTGGGTTGAGGTAATAAGGTGTTTGTTTGATGACTGAGCTTGAGATGTGTCACACATGAGTAGAGATATGCAAGACCGAACTAGGGGTGTCCGTGAGGTCACAAAAATCGGGCTCACCAATTTGTTAATGCTCTAATGTAGCCCAAAAATTGGTTAACGAAACAGAAAGCAGTGAACACTAACTAAGACCGTCTTTGTTAATTGAAGTGGTTTCGATATACATATAGGGAAAGAGGGACTTATCATATTGTGGGGGCACGAGTTGATTGTTTCTGCTGTTCGTCCGGCTTGGTGTTTCTTTCGCCGTTGTAGAGGCTTCAAGTATTTCCAGATTACCCATGGATTGCGTGCCGTAATTTCTGCGCGGCCAGACATCGAGTCGGGTGACTTGCATAGTGCTGTTTCTCATGTAGACTGTGTTCGGTCTTCCTATATGTAGGCATTTTTGCGAGGTGTGTTCGCACACGGCGTGTGTTTCGACTCACACCAGACAGTACAGACAGTCAAGGTCAAATGAGTCACGAGTGTGTGGCATGATTAGCGTGATCTAGTGAGTGACTGTATTTGAACTCTCTTGGTGAGTACGTGGGTGAGGGGATACCTACCTACCTCTATGTTCCTCGTAATATTTTTTTCCTGAGATAACATGCCCAATAATAGGGTTTCTTCATGCGAAGCTTGAGTATGCAAGGGTTGAATTAGTCAAACCAGTTGGCGTTACTGTTGTGTTCACTTGTATACTGTACATTCGTTCCCACAATTTTCGTATTCCGCTTATCAAATAACACGGTACTCCGCACCCGGTCAGTACTATGGACGTTGTGGCATGCGTGGTCAACTCACGGAGTAGGGGGTTGAACTTCGGACAAGACAATAGCTGTGATTCATGGATATGAAAAAAGCTAATAACGGAAATAACAGGCATTTTATAGTGGACTGTTACTTGCAAGAGGCCGTGGGCATGAAATTGGGGAGTCCACAACTGAGCAAACATTAAATTTCCAGAGTAGCCACAATAAGTAGAATGGGACCCCGTACTACTAATGAGTAGTCAGGTGCAAATGTGAATTTGTCGAGTTTCGCAGTGGATGAATGGACCACTTTTGTCAAATTAGTCCTGACAAACACAAGCTGACTGAGGTTTAGTTGCTTATGAATGTGAATGTCACGATCGAAATTTTCCCCAATGCTGACTTGCCTTCGTAATGCTTATCTAATACCTTCTGCATAGCTGTCACTGTTCCGTGTTTTTCGATGAGTTTTCTTGAAGTTCATAAACGTTCGGAGTGTCTTCCACCACGTTCACTAAACAGGAAAGTTTTGGAGTTTGTCGTATTGGTCGTTTGTCCACACAGGCATCAAATCCCCTGGACTTTTTCTCTTTGTAGAATACCACCGTCGCTACGACCAACAGTCTATTGCACAGCCATCCAATGGGGTGGACAGCTGGAGTGGCAGTTCTTGCACAATCAACTCAAGACGGTGAATCGCGATGACGAACTATCCAATATTCGATATGCATTGCCCTGCACAAGAGATGCATGGTTACTAAACGAGTGAGAATCTCTTGGTTTTTGAGGTCTGTATACCTAACTATATGATATACGTAATGCACTACTCGGAGCCTGACTCTGTCACATCGCCATAGACTTTTTGGTTTGCTTTGTGGACCACCGCTGTTCATTTGCTTCAATCGGTCGAGAAGTCATACAGCTTAGACATTCCTTCTATCCAGCCGATTTTCCTGCCCGAACACAGTACGCTCAGGTTGGCGAATGCTTGTTAGAAATTCGAGCCAACGAGTATGGCATGCCATATAGCTCTTTTCCTTGGTATCTATACAGATTCTATGAGAACTGAGGACTGTGCCCTTCGGTAAAACAAATGCAGACGGCACTGCTGTTGGCTGTGCGACTGAGCCGCATATCAACAGACACGCACTATGGCACCAGAACTCACTTAGTTCAGGTGCACTTACGCTGTGTTTAAACCGAGGCTGGATAGACAGTTCAAGGACTTCTTTCCTATCGTCTTCTCAAAAATGGTCATCGATTGCCCACTGAACCAAACTAACTACGTGATGTTTGTAGACATACTAGCCAATGGTTGTCAGGGGATAATCGATGGACAATCAGGGAAGTGTATTGGTTGTACTACTGCTGTTACTCCCAACAAGTAATTTTCTGAGTATACCAGTCAACTTGAGCACCTCCCGAAAGCAGAGTTTTAGACCCTTGTAGGCAATCACCTGGGCGTTACATCTGATGCGACATCTCACTCTGATATATCATTAATTGTTCTCTGCGTTAAATTATACTAGGATATAATGTCTTTCAACTTATAGTAATTGAGGTAAAACAAGTACTATTGATCTAGACGTCCGCATCTCACTAGATCTTAAGGGTCGTGTGTACCAGGCTACAGTAAGGGCTGTATTGTTGTATGGGTGCGAGACATGGCCTCTATGGACAGATGATGTGAGGCGTCTCCAGGTTTTCGACCACCGATGCCTCAGAAACATGGCTGGTTTTGGATGGCGTCAGCGTGTTAGTCACGAGGTGATTAGAAAACGGGTATTTGGTTGTGCTGCAGGTACATCAATTGGGGAAATCATCCAGCACCACCGACTACGATGGCTCGGTCATGTGCTGCATGCCGAAACACCGTCTACCGGGACGAGTGTTGTTCTCCGTGCCTCCTTCAGAATGGCGCAAACCGCGAGGTGGACAGCGCATGACTTGGCAGAAAGGCGTGAAAGAGATCACGAAGAGTTTGGGTGTTGTTGGTGCTGTAC